>BQNB010039958.1:0-47731 GCA_026074375.1 Tanacetum coccineum
TTTGTATCCTGATCAAATACAATGAAAGGCTTAACGTTTATTAGTAACACCTTGTTCTTAACTATGATTGTTTTATTTGCTATTCAGCTGGATTATGGTTATGATATCCTAAATGAGCTAGATCGATTTTCAACAAATAAGTTCCATTCGAGCTTATTTAGGCTTAATGGGCCGGTTTAGGCCCATTAAGGTCCAAAATGAGTTTTAATGATCCAAACAAGTTTTAATAGGTTCAAACACGTTTAATAAGTCCAATTAAATCAAATAAGCTGTCAATAAGCTCAGCGAGCTTATCTTGGCTTATTTTGAGCTTATTGGGCCCGAAAGCCCAATAGTTTACTCGACAAACACCCTTAAGGGTTTATGGGCTTTGCTAGCTCATTTCCAATTTATATTAAGCCCAAACAATCTGTTTTTATTTCAGCTTATTCAAAATAAGTATAAGAGCACTCTTATTGGGCCGCCGGCTTGGGCATGTTAAGGGCCCGTTACAGGGTTTTAGGTGTTTCGTTGGTGTCCAATTTGGTCTCTCAGTATATTAAGTTTCCTTAAGCGCTTATATTAAGCAATCAGTTAAGCTACATCAATAAGTGTCTTGGCTTATTGTGAGTTATTTGCTCCTAAAGGGGCTCGGTTATTGGGGCCTATGAGTCCGTTAAGGGTCACGTTTTTGTTGGTTTCTAAATAAAATGAAAGCCCTACGTGAAGCAAATGAGCACTTCAAGATCATGATTAAGCCCGAGTGGCTTATTGATAAGCCGTGGCTTATAAATAAGCCCTCATTGGGCCTTGTTGGGCCACGAAAGTGGGCTGCCAAACTCATTAAGGCTCAAAAGGGGTTCCTTAGCCTCGTTTAACATTTTCACACGTTACTCATCACATGAAATCGATTGTTAGACTTCTATATTCTTTTCTAAGTTATGTCGTGACATAAATATGAAAAGTTTACGTGTATGATTCGTGTATGGCACCACACAAGGTTGTTTTGTGATAAGTAAGTGTGTGTGAACCATGCATGGGTCGAACCATGCATGTTCCATGTAACCTTGAGTTTTAAACTCGAAATATAAGCGAACTAGAAATCAAATAATGATATATGAATATGAAAAACAACATAGAGGACCTAGAACGACTTACAAAGGTCCTAAGTTTGTGTTCGTGTGTTTTTAACGTGGGTTCGACCCTTCTTACACCCAAACGTGTAAGATAAAAGGCTTCAAAGCTTAAACCCGATCCTCCTTAGCTTTAGAATGCTTCTTAAAGTTACTTGGTCTTGAGAAATGAAAAATGGTTCAAGTATGGTTTGGTTTTTAGGAAGTGACGAGTGAAATATAAGCCAAAAGGGTTGTGTTATTTCCTTGAGAGAGTTTGAAGTTCCTAGAACTTTATCATAAGTGACTAGTAAGTTTTATTTATGAAGGTGTGAGAAGTTAAGTCTTCTAGTCCCACTCAAAACACTGATAGTGCCCTGGGGGACTTTCAGAGTTCTAGTTTTTGCCTTCCAACTTGATCTTAAACCATCCCATCAAGAGACAAAAGCTTTAATTAGCTAAATGTTTGTACAAGATATGGCTAGATATGCAAGCTTGCATGATCTTGTGGTTTTTCTTTGCTTATGTCGTGGCATACAACAAAAAGGAAAGAACCAAGATATTTTAAATATCTAGTAGACACTAGTAGAGACAACATAGACCTTTTCATTAATGAAACTCATGATGTATATGTACCTTTGGAAAGATTTCTTAGACTTTGTGTACACAAAATCTTTTAAGACGATTTTTGTGATTTACTTGACCACATTCGTGGGTTTTTGAGCTAGTAACACAAGATATGATTAAATCTTGTGTTTTAGTTTCTTAAAATATGTATCGGTTTAAGTCTAGGTAAGTCTAGGTATTTCCGTGGTGCGTCTAAGTGTATTTTATTGCGAAACGTAAGTCATTTACGTGACCAATCAAAATAAGACTGAGCAAAGTCCAAAAATCACTGCTCAAATAATTTCTAGACACTTACTGGACATAAACCCTAATTTATTTGGTGACCATTCACGTTAAATGATTACTTCTAGTCTACGCGATTTAGCTTAAACGTCAAATTTAAAAGTAAACGCGTATCGGACTAAAATAAATTGTCGTCATTAAAGAGTCGTACAATACTTGAAAATCAGAAATGTTACATATAGAACACGACTTCTTCATTCCCGAATCTTAAAGGTAATTTTTCCTCGTACAGATCCACAAGATCTTTTGCCGTACGCAAGAAAGGTCTTCCTAAAATGATAAGAACTCTAGGATCAGCCTCAAAATCAACAATAACGAAATCGGCAAGAAAATTGAATTTTTACACTTTAATAATAACATCTTCAGCTATACCCATCGGAAATGTGACAAAACGGTTAGCCAGTTCAAGAGTCATCCGAGTGGGTTTTAGAGGTCCGACCCCAAGTTTTTCATAGATCGAAAGAGGCATAAGGTTTATGCTTGCTCCAGAATCGGCTAAGGAATTGTAAACCTCAAGATCTTGTAGGATACAAGGAATGAGAAACTTTCTGGGATCTTCAAGCTTTTCGGGAACCTTATTAAGAAGGATAGCAAAGCATTCAGCATTTATCGGAGTATTTGCTAACTCTTCTAATTTCTCTTTGTCTTTTAATAAATTTTGTAACACTTTAGTGAATTTTGGAATTTGAGTTAAAGCATCCATAAGACTAATATCAAAATGAAGTTGCTTCAATATTTTCAAAAACTTAGATATTTAAACATCATTTTATCAAGAAGTTTTGTCTTATTAAGCCTCGAAAGATATGGAATCTTAGGTTGATGAGGGTTAGGCTTAGGATCTTCCTTTGGTTTTGGTGGTGACACTGGCTGAACTCCTGGAGGTGGGACATGTGCGGTACTTCCTAGGCTTGTAATATGCACCTCGTCCATTAAAGTCTCCGGTTCTTTTTCCACTTCCACCCTAGGAGTAGGAGGAACAGGGGATGGAATAGAAGGTTCAGCAGTAGTCAATCCACTCCTTGTTATAATAGAAGTAACTTATTCTCTCGGGTTAGGCTCAGTGTTGCTCGGAAGAGCACCTTGAGGTCTTTCATGAAGAGCCTTAGCCAATATTCTAATTTGATCAAATATTATTTGATTTTTTGCATCTTGGTTCCGGTTATAAATTTGTTGATTTTGATTTTGGATCAAAAGCTGCCTCATCGAATCATCCATTGTGGATTGACTTGGGCTTGGAACTGGGTTCATGTTTGGTTGATATTGATTAAAACCTTGGTTATGGTTATAATTCTGATTTGAATTCTGATTATAAGCTTGACCATAACCTTGGTTTTGTTGGTAAGGTTGTTGGTTTTTTGGGTATTAGTTTTGTTGGTTTGAATGATTTTGATTCGGACGGGATTGTTGGTTTTGGTTGTTTTGATAATTTCCCTGATTATAACCCTGATTCTGATTATTAAATCCTGGTGGTCCGAGGTAATTATTGGAACGATAGCTAAGCAGAATACGGTTACCTTGGGTTTGGTAAGAATTACCACCCTAGTTATAGGTACCCGTTGTAGCATAAACGTCCTCTTGAGTGTAGCCACCGGCGGCTTGACACTCATAATAAGCATGTGGACCACCACAAGTCTCACAACTATTTTGAACAAAATTAAATGGTTGTTTAAAAGAAGAGAGAAGAGCTTCAACTTGCTTAGTGAGAGCGATAAAATGAGCATCTTGAGTCGAGCTCCCACTAGCACTTGCAACTTGAGGTTTGTTTCGGGAAGTTTGAACTTTAGATTTGTTCTCGATAATAGTCAAAGCTTCTTGGGTATTCTTTGTCAAGAAATTACCATTAGCTGCAGAATTAAGAGAGTCCTGATCAGATTGACTTAAACTATTATAGAAAGTATCAATCTGATGGAGAGGAGAAAAGCCATGATGGGGACATTTGTTAAGAAGATCTTTAAATCGGTCCGAGGCTTCAACAAATGTCTCACCGAATCTTTTTTGAAATCTCATGATTTCATTTCGAAGATTGGTGGTCTTAGAAGGAGGAAAGAAACGGTTTACGAACTTGGACACAAGATCATTCCAAGTTGTGATAGATTTAGAGGTTCTTTTTCTAGCCATGTCTGGGCTGCTCCCTCAAGAGAAAACGGAAATAACAACAGTTTAACAACGTCACCCGAAATGTTATTAAGTTTAATTGTCTGAGTTATTTTCGTAAATCATCGAATATGAGAATAAGGATCATTGTTTTCAAAACCATGAAAAGCGATGGCGGATACTAGATTAAGTAAACCGATTTTAAATTCGAATTGATTGGCAAGAATGAGGGGTACAACGATTACATCCCCTACACCATCGGTTGGTGCCTGAAGTAACTCCTCCATCAAACGGAGGTCGGGTATCGGGTGAAACTTGTCCGGCCATATCGTCGTCTTCTAGATTAAAAAGGAGTGACGGTTCACTTCGATTCTTTCGACTTAATAATCTTTCCGGATCTTCAATAGGAGATAAAAGTCGTCTAGCGAAAGAATGTGTGCTCACGCACTATATAGACGTGTGGAAATCGTAGATGGGGTGAATACGTTTTCCTTAAAAAACTTTAAATCTCTTGTATCAATTACCCGATCAAGTTTGACTTAATATAAGAAGAGTCGACAACATGTTTACATTAGCCAACGCATATTCTAACAATATACCCGTACTCACAATATTTAGCACAAAGATCTACACAACCTTAACTAACAAGATATACACAACCATTCACACAATCATGAGCACAATGCAAGTATAAAAGTAAAGCGGTAAATAAAGAAATAAGTAAAGCGAAAGGTAAAAGAAAATGAAAACCGACACGGTGATTTATAATGGTTCGGTCACAAAGCTCCTCTTCGCCCTACTCCACTCCCTGAGTATCCAACTCGAGAGTTACTTCACTAATCAACAAGCTCCCTTTCGGCGGAAAAAACCTTATACCAAAGCTTACATTATTTTTCGACATTAAACTAGATGTTGAGTCCTTCTTCGGGTACAACCAAACCCGTTATGTTTTGTGGCCCAACATAACAAACCTTGTGTTTTATGGCCTAAACACATAAACTGTGTCGCTTACATTATTTTTCGACGCTAAGCTAGATGTCGAGTCCTAATCTTAGCTAGAACCAATCTACCACTTCACCAAAGTATTTTAAGGCCTAAAATACTAACCAACCCCATAAAACGCATCCAAAAATAACATCATTTTTGATCTACACACTACTAAAGATTGAAAGACATAGACTCGATCTATATGTAACAAATGTTACAAATGGACTAACTAGACTACATAACTTCGGATCTTGAAGATGACCGAAGTTCTTCTCTTGTACTTGAGGGAAAAGGAAAGAGTAGAAGATTGGATCACATTTAAACAAGTTAAATGATCAAAGATTTATAGAGATTTAGTGAGATCTAGAGAGAGAAAGAATTGAGAGAAATTCGTGCAAAAGAGTTCTAAAAATAGTTGGAGGTGAGCCACTATTTATAGGGGCTAAAAAACTGTCTGTCGGGATATGGCGGTCCCAGATATATAAAGGACCGCCTCGACAAACGCTCCTGTTTTTGTCTTTTTGTGGTTACAAACTTGTCTGGTGAAAGTGACACTTATTTTAGAGGGGAAATGACCAGATTTTGAAATTCAAAATAATTACTAAATAAAACATTTCTTTATAATTCAAAAATAATTTGTCTAAATAATTTTTGAGAAATAGTTTTGTTATATTTATAAAAATATAAAGTTTAAGACAAAAACTTATTTCTTTGATCATCCTACAAGTTTAATATTGTTTGTACATACCTTATGTGATTTACGTCGGGTGCAAACAAATATCTGTTTTGATGTAGACTTGAGACGTCGAGAGATGTAGATGCAAGTATGCATTGATAATTTGTGATTACGAGTAACTTGCGCACTTTACGTTACGTATTACAAGTTACATGTTTGTCATCACCAAAACATAAGAAGATCGTATAGATTAAATATCGTAATATTTGCACTAACAATCTCCCCCTTTTTGATGATGACAAACTATATAAACTATAACACATAGTAAAGTTTAAAAGTTACTCGTTTACACTCCCTTCTCCCCCTTTTGTCAAAGCAAAAAGGTATTATGTGGATATGAGAAGAAGATATGAGAACGCCTTTTGTCGAAGAAAAAAGGTATAAGCGGGGATTATGGTTTGAGCATATAGGTTAGAGTTTGAGAAAAACATGAGAAGAGGTCTACTTCTCCGGTATATATGTTTTTTTAGTGGAGGAATGAGAAGAAGATTAGGTCACCTCCAAGTTATATAGGTTTTGAGGGTATGAGGAGAAGATGTGAGAAATAAAGGTGAAGGTGATTGTGTGTTCCATGGATAGTTTAAAAAAGGTCATGAGAGGTGAGAAGTAGGGAAGACAAGAGGGTAGGTACTTTGAGTGTATAGGTTGAAGGAATGAGGAAAAGGTAGGTGATCCAAGTATATTGGTTGGGGGAATGAGAACACAACATGAGAAATAAGGTTGAGGTAGTTTTGTGTTTCTTGGATAATTTAGACGAGGTTATGAGAAATGAGAAGAAGGCTTGAAAGGAAGGTAGGTAATTCAAGTATATAAGTTGAAGGTATAAGAAGAGGACCTTAAGTGTAACAACCCCAAAATCAGGTAGCAGCGGAATAGTAACATTGGGGTGCTACTTCAAGTACAACAAACAAGATATAGGAAATGACCAAAAATGGACATTTTAAGATAATATTTCATTTATAGCAAAATATCAGAGTTAATACATTAGGTCCCATAAGTTTTTGATGTCATAAACATCCAACATACATTTAAACAAAATCTCAAAAGATGACTTAAGTTTTATGAAAGACAAAAGTTGCATATAATTTAGATAAAACACAGAATCCATCTTCATTGATATCCGCCACGGCTCCCCTTCAGTCTTCATACCCTAGGACCTGAAATTTACATGCTAAAAGTCAACACAAAGGTTGAGTGAAATCATAGGTTTGTTGGTAAATTGGTGGACCACAAGATCGATGTAATAATGACTCTAAACACATTTAGGTAGTCCCAACGTTTATTATATGCACTAAGCTCATGAACCCGCGGAAAGCCTTACTAGTTTAGAGTGCGCCCAATTGTATAGGAGCTTGAGCCAACAACGCTAAAAGTAATTCTCTAGTTAAATGCACCATGGTCAACTGTGACCAAAATTCCAGGTGGGGATTGCACATCCCGATAGATCTATCCATCAACACTCGCCTTCAACTACAAATAGCAATTGACGGTTCATATATAAGTGGGGACTTAATTGGCAATAGTGTAACTTAGGCAATAATATTCAGCAGTAATCGTGATAGCAATACAGTTCTTAAAACACTGTGAAAACACTATAGAAAAAAACACTGTGTACCATTAGTAAAAATAAGCAATGTAATTCACGCCCGTAGAGTTTGTAAAACAATAAGTATAAAAAGGGGGCAATTGAACTCGACCTTGAGTACTGATAGTCCAAATAATCACAGATAAAAATGTCACGCAAAACGTTTGATGCAACCTATCTTAAATAAAGTTCTGATAAGAACCGAGTACTTCACTTTAATAACATTCAATATAATATCCTAGTAGTTACTTGGTCTCTCCCTTTTCTCTTCCTGTGTTTGACGACCAACAACAACACCATCAAAATAATAACAAAAAATTTTCCCAATCAATTCCAATCACTTCTACATCAATACCACATTAATCTCCACCATTATTTTTAAGTAAAATCAACATGCAAGGCTTTTTCAAAATTTTTGGTTTTTGAAGATTTTATTGATTTTTGGTATAATCAAAGCATAAAAGGGTTGAATACTAGTGTTATTGCAAGGTTTTGAATAAGAAAAAGTTAGGGTTTGATCAAAAAGGGGTGTGTTTGGTTTCAAACATTCAATAGGAAAGTTGATTTTGGTTCTTTGGCTTGTTGGTTCGATCCCTGGGCGAACCTAAGGGGGTGTTTGGTTCGTTTTTTCTTAATTGTTGCTAGCACGTAAGCCCAATCTTCTTGCTTAAATTGTTATTTTTATTTCACCATGTGGTTTCAACTAATTTGTTTAATTTCTGGAAAATATGATGCATGCATGTTTATTGTGGATTGTGAAGAGTGATTATGGCGGATAGTTAAGTCAGCTTAGATGGTTATAAATTTGGTTAATTTTGATTTTGGAGCTGAATTGGGACTATATATTAAGGTAGCATGGTTGTTGGTGTGATACCAAATAATTTTTTTGCTTTGAAATCTAAGATTTTATGACTTTGTTTGGTAGAGAAACATACAAGGTGTATGTGGTGCTTGGGATGAAGCCGTAAGTCCTCCGGATGACCAAGTTACGGCCAAATTAGTGAAACTAGTCAAATGGGTGACTTGCAGATAGTTTGTGTGTTAATGGGAATTTTTATTTGGCTTTAGAGCCTACTATATCTTTACATTTAATGGATAAATTATAATTCTCAAAGGTCCATATGGTGAATTGGGATGAGTCGTATTATCTTTTCTGATAGTTATGATACGGGCCCAAATTAATGAAACTAGTCGAAAAGGGTCATTGAATCTAGTTATGCAGATTGTTTGTGATATAATGGAATAATTTTCACTTAAAGCCTATTGGTTATTTACATAAATGATTAGTTTAATATCTCAGGTCCTAGTGGTGAGTTGGATGGTGCTCAAACTATTTCGGATGGTCAAGATACGACCAAAACCGTGGAAACAGAAGCTTAAGTTGTACATAAATTTGTGATACAATGGTTAGGCTTGTAACGAATTTTTATTTTGACTGGAGGCTACTGGGATTTTGCATATATGAAAGGGTACAATATATAAGGACCATGTGGTTCTTTGGATAGAATCGTAACCATTCCGGGTGAATGAGTTACGATCAAAATGACAAAACTAACTAGAAATTGTACTCAGATTTTCAAACGAATATATCTTAAACATTTTGAACCTAGGTACTGTTTTTATAAAACTAAAAGTTGTAGATAATTGATATACTTATTTTAAACGTGAGCTATATGAATTGGTTGTCAAACTAGTTTACGGATATGAGATATGTCAAAATTGTGAAGCGGGAAATTGTTTCCAAAACTCAGATTGTGTACTTAAGGTACATGTCGATTTCACTTAGGTTCGGATACATTGGAGTTTTGATTATAACACCGTAAAATAGGTTCATTAAGCTTGATTGAGGCGAAAACCGTTCGTTTATACCTATTACGGATTTTGAGATATAGGTCCATTAAGTCGGCGTAAGTGCAGACTTGTATAATGTCAGATTGCTTTAAACGGCTTAACGAGTATAACGGATTTTATAAAATGGGTAAATAAGTGGTATAAGTGGGTTTATACTTGAAGGTATATTAGATCAGGTCCTAAAGGGATTCTTGGATAAATCTCACTTGGTTAAAGATAATTAGAACGCCATATTATGATCACGATTTCTTCATTTCATCTTTTGGTTGTTCTCGTCGTGTGCATTTTATTTCTTTATACTAAGTCACCATTCTTTCTAGGTGATACTTAGGCGACCATGATTTCATGCCATCCTTGATCTAACTTCAGTACTTACTCCTTCATTGCTTCTCGGTGAGTTCATAGCCTCGCCTTTACAAATTTAAATATTTTATTAAACCCTGCGAGGGAGATACATGCTAGTTTTATAAATTGAACACAAGTAGTTTTTGGTATGTTGGACCCGAATATATATATCTTCATTGCATGAGTAGCATTTGTCAAAAGACCCCAATTTCGTAAACCGTGACAACAACCTAAAGGTGGGTAGCCCGCCTGTCTACATTAATAGATCTATGGGCTTGACAACCGGTTCGGTGTTTGGGGATGCATCCATTGCGAGAACACCCAATGTTCGGACATATTGTATCAAGATGTTAGTAGGTATGAGGCAAAGATACCTAACTTGTGGGCAATATTGTTATTGAATATATCTTAAATGATATTTATTAGTCGATGCGATCGGTGTCACGAGCTCAATGCAATGTTTCCTAGTTGCTTGGTGTACAACAAGTTATTCGATGATAATTAATAATGCTTGTGTTCTAATTCTTATTCATATAAACTCTATGAATTCACTCAACGTTTTTTGTTGACTTTTTAGCATGTTTTATCTCAGGTGATTATGCTTGTGCTTTCTTGGATGGGAGTATGGCGTGGATATGTAAAGATTTAAAGACTCAGTTTACTTTCACATTCGATAAATTTTTACAATATGCAATGAGTTAAGTTTAAACTCATGTTGTTTTTGCAAAACCGTTTGGGACCTTTGTAAACTCTGATTTTAATATATCAAATGTGACATTTATTTTAAACGTCTCTTTTGAGGTCGTTTTCTGTGACTTGTACGTATGGACTATGAAGTAGCACCCCAAGGTGGTATTCCGCTGTTGTTGCAATTTTGGGGGTGTTACAAAGACTCAAGACATATGTCTAAGGATACATATTAGACTGACTTTTAATAAACGATAATGGGATTCGTTTATTGATTGACACAAAAATATTATGAAAATAACCTTTTAAAAGTAGATGAATGACATTTAATATCTTGCCGAAATATGTCAAGAGTATATATATATATACACTCTAAAAGGATAAAAAGAAAAATAAGACGAGGATGGAGACGATGTGCTCTTGTATGTGAATAAAAATAATTCCATAGAGTCGAGAAGTGGGAAAGGATGAGCGATAATAAATAAGGAATGTGTTGACGAGAGGTTGATAGAAAAGATTGATATATCATTTGTACTAACAATTGATGTTCATATGACGCTATCGAGACAAAGGTGGATGATTGGGAATTCAAAGGTTTGTTTGGTGTTTTGTTTGTTGAAAATGTTGAGGAACAATGTGGGATGTGAAATGAGGTGGTAGTTCTTTCATGGTGGAAGAATAATGAGAGACTCAACAATGTGATGACTCAATAACACTTGAAGATTGAATATCTTCTTTATGTTCTTCACTTTTTAGAAAGTGGAAAGTTTAGCGAAGGAGTGACATTTGCATTTAGCAAATTACTTAAATATTTCGGATGAAATAATTAAGTTAGGAGAGATATAGGAGGAATTTTAATAGTAACAGGGCTATTAAAAGAGAAGAAATGTTTAGATGTGAGAGGAAACGTTAGAGAAGATAAGACTTATTACAAGTGAAAAGGAACGTTTAGAAGTGAGAAGAAACGTCAGAAGTAAAAAGACTATTAGAAGTGAGACGACTATTAAGAAAGAGAGAAACCGCTCAGAAGTGAAAAGACCATTTGAGGTGAGAAAAGACGTTTACGAGATGTGAGGAGCAAGATTTGTATGTGAGGGAATTTATTGTGTAATGATAGATTGTAGGTATATCGATTGTAAGGAATGTGTTGGAGAATGAGACACATTTCATTATGAAATTCTCTTGACAACATAAGCAACAATGCTTATGGGAATTGAGATAAGAGAATGACCCATTAATCTTTAGAGAGATGTTGGGCATAGATTTGGGTGTAAAGTAGACGTCAGCTTGTAGCAGAAGAGAGAGGGGGTGTTCGTTTAATGATTTGAAAAGAAATGACAGATATCTCAAGCCTGCTGCCGGCGGTCCCATATATATATGGGGGCCGCCTGTTTTGATCAGGGGGCCGCCTGGTTTATGGGGACCGCCACCAGCAGAGATGTTGTTGACGAAATTTTTCGAACAGAGTGACATTTTAATTTGCATTTCGCTAATTAAAAATCCTTAAAATACTTCGGATGAAGTAATTAGGTTGTCACGACACGGAATAGAACATAGACTAGAATCGAGACTTAGAAGAAAAGAAGAGACCGATTTACGGAATGTGTTCCATCATTCCTAAACCTAGACGAATATAATTTAACGATTCGCGGTTGAGGGGTAAAGAAAGAATGTCGACATTGTTATCTTCAGACGCAACCTTTTCGAATGGAGATGTTTCCTTTTGGACATAGTCCCGAAGGAAATGGTGACGTATCTTCGGTATGTTTCGTACGCGAAAATAATAATAATAATAATAATAATAATAATAGAGAAGAAAACAAACGAAGATGGAGGCGACGAGCTTGACAATGTCAAGACGGATGGTGCTTAACGTACGATAAACTACACTCACAGAGTTATGTAGCTCTTCTCGAGCATTGCGAATGTTCATAGAACAATCACACGACGAGGTATACGGTTGTCTTAAAGGTGGTAGCGGAAATAGTGGAGGAAAGAGATTAGCCATCTCTATGGTTGAAGAGGCGTGGTTGAGTGAGAAGAAAGAGGTGTGATCGAAAGACAAAGAGTGTTTTCATCGAAGAGAAAGAATGTTTCATCAAAGAGAAAGAATGTTTTCGTCGAAGAGAAATGGAGAGTGATTTAACTAATGTTGTTAAAAGGCTTGAATAGGGATTTTTGGATATGACCTTTAACGTTTGCGATTGCAAGTTAAAGATACTTGAATATTTCGGATGAAATATTTAAGTTGTCAAACCTACTTGGAAGGGTATTAGATTTGCATCTAACCTTTCTGTGACAAAGAGTGGATTATTTGGAAGAAAGCAAAATGATGATTAAGGGAATGTTGTGATGTGAAGAGGCTTGTACTCTTCTGGTTCTTTGTGTTTGTTGTTTGTTGTGATTTTTGTAGGATTGAACCAACAATTTTTGAAGCCTCTCGTGTTCGGTGTTGTGTCCCGGTTCACTCGAGCTTCCTATCCTTTGTTTGAAATTAGTTTGGGGAGATCCAATATCCTTTCATCTTATCGATTCACGTTTATCTTTGCATAATTAATAAACGGCTTAGATTTTCGTAGAACCCGACTTAAACATTGAGGATAATGTTTCATTTTAGTTTAGGGAGAGAATCTATCGATTTGATGTTGCTTGCTTATTGTTTTGTTCTTACGTACCCGTTTTCCCACAAAAATAGCAAAAAATTTAAATTTTTAATTTCTTATTTGTCATACTTTGTTATTAAAAAAAATAATAAAATAATAAAATAAGAGTTAAGACACGAATGTAGGTTTTCTGTTGGTAAGAATAAGAAGTAATTTTTGACCCGATCATACGTGTAGAGTTCTAGCTTTCTCCCTTAACAATTAATGATGATAGTTTATGCTAGTCTCATGTAGACTTTAAACATGCTTCTTATGTAGACTTTAAACATGCTAGACTTGAAATCATTAGTAAATGAAGGCTTGTGCTAATCTCAAGTAGATTTTAAATATGCCGAGTTGGATTTTATATAGGCTAAGTATTTGCGAATTTCTTTATTAGAGATTTTAAATTGCAAAGAATAAGAGATGATAGTGTTGTTTCGAGTTTAGGATGCTAAACAAAGTTTATTTGAAACAGCTTTAAAGGCTTATAAGAATAACACTTGAGGTTTTTCATCCTCCCGAAGTTATCTTAAAATAATTAATATACGTGTTTCTTAAATATTTATACAGAAGTAAGAGTTTTTAACTCTTAAAAATCTAATCAACATATTACGGGGAAAAAAACTTTATACGATTATAATAGCTAATCAGTTGTAAATAAGAAATTTAAGTTCAAATTTATATGTTGTCATGTCCCAATTCCACGGGAAATGATTGATCAATGCTTTAATCCGCCGAATCAAATCTTTAGAATCTCTACTAAATCGTGACTCTCCGATTGATTCTACAAAGATCGATTCTATTTTTGATGAATTTTCTTTTCCTCGTCCTCCGGAAATTCCTTCTTCTCAGTCTTTTTTCTCAAATGGAAGAAAAGATTTATTGCTGATAATTCGAATACCACGTCGGCTATTGATAATGATGATGAATCGGAAGGGGACATTCTTCCTCTTGAAGAATTACTTGACAATGTTCTCTTTCCCCTTCCCGAGAGTGATGATTTTACCGTCAATGTTGAGCCCGTAGCAGCCGTAACGAATGATTTTGATATGCTTAATAACAATAAACCTTTTGACCTTTACCCGGGAGAGAATGGTTATTTTAAATTTTTGAAGAGGGCGATTCCTTCACATTTACCATCCATACTTTTCTCCCATTTGTCACGTACCCTGAGGCTTCTCCTTTATCTTGCTCCACCGGGAGTGAAGATACGATCTTTGACCCTGGCATCTTCGTTTAGAGGCGGCGGTACCTCATCGGGATGGAACTTTCATGTGCTTGTCCAAACAATAATGAAAGCCCGATTAAGATTTCTCTTTTCCATTTACTCTCCCTAAGGACGAATTAATTCAGGGACATGAGTCGAGCTTGCGACTCGGTGACCAAAAACAAGCCGCTTCGTGGGAGTTTCACCCCATGCCTATCCTTTTTCTTTTTTTTCTTTCTATTTCTATCTAAATGTTTGTGTGAAGAGCTGTACTCTTTTATCCCTATTCTCGCTGTTTGTTGCTTGTTTTGTTGTGATTTTGTTGGCATGATTAGCACATTTCTGAAGTCTCTCGTGTCCGGTTGATTTATCCCGTTCTACTCGAGCTTCTTTTCCTTTGTGTGAAATTAGTTTGGGGAAATCTGATATCCTTTCATCTTATCGATTAACGTTTATCTTTGCATACCTCATAAACGGCTTAGATTTTCGTAGAGACCCAACCTTAAACATTGAGGACAATGTTTTTGTTTTTAGATTGGAGGAGGAATCTATCGATTTGCATTTTGCCTGCCTTATTGTTCTTGTTTCTCACAGAACCCTTTTCCCACAAGAATAACAAAATTTTAAAATTTTTAAGTTGTTATTTGCAGAAAAAATGAAAAAAAATAAAAAAAAATAATAAAAATAATAAGTGTTAAGACAAAAATGTAGGTTTTTCGTTGGTAAGAATAAGAAGTAATTTTTGACCCGATCGAACGTGTTAAGTTCTAGCTTTTATCCTTAACTTTTTAGGCTAAGTATTCATTAAAAATTATGAAGAACAAGAAATGATAGAGTTGTTATGAGTTTTGATGCTAAACATAGAATAGTTGGATTTCTTTCAAGCTTATAAGTGTTATATTGTGGCTTTTTTTCCCATTAGATTGTTTCACCATTATGATAATTGTAATAAGTAAAGTTTTTTACAGTTTTTTTTAGATTAATAATTAGTCTTAGAAGTTTTCTTTGGTTTTCTTTGTGATTTAGAGGAAGTATACATCAGGAATACTTAATTCGGCTAAAAATACAAAAATAATAAGTGAATAAGTATCTCTGCCAGATTACTTTATCTGTCGAGGCGTGGGCCGATGTTGGAGTTTTTCATATAAGTGGGGGTCGTATCATAATAAGTAGAAATAAACCTCTTGTCGTCTCGCTATCGATTGTGGCTTCGAGATAAAAGGCACCGGTTAAATACATATATAATAAACTGTGGGCTTAAATAAAAGTTTATTGCATCTTGCCGGCTCACAACCGATGTTGCAATCCTCTAAATAGAGCACATAGTAATAATCCGAGGTCGAAATATGTTTGCTACATCTTGTCGGAGGCGTGGCCGATGTTGTAGCCTACTAAAGGATCATGGTTCAGTAATGATTGCAATAATAAGTATAAAGCCAAATTTTGGTCGCCTCGATGTAGACTTAATCTTTATGACATTGTTTTTCCTATTGAAAAGAAGCTTAGTATCTAATTATATACAATTTTTAACCTACATACTTTATTTTTTGGAATAATAGTAACCGAAACAAAAGTCTTAAAGAGCCTTCGGGTATATGACTTGTAAATAAAATCTTGAGATACAAATTAGGAAATAAGGGAGGAAAAATAAGTACACAACTAGCTCTTATAAGTAGTATTAGCATCAATAACTTGTAATTTACAATGATCTTGTTTTAAGCTTGGCATGGGTAGAGTGAAAAATCAGGGATGATGAAGTTATCTTTTAGACACTTAATTGTGCTTTTTATTCTATGATCCTTAAAGTTACCAATGGGGTAATGAAAACAATACATTATGTCAACACAAATAAGTAGTAGTTAGGAAATTAATTATCAAGAAAAATCATAAAAAGAAAAAAATCTTTAAAAATGGGAAATCGGGTGTTTTATAACTTGTGATCTCTTAATTCTCTCAACAAAAATCTTTGCTACTTATCAAAGGTTTAGTTTGGGGAAGTTTTGAGATATTTGGTTATTAAGGCACGTGATCTTATAAAGAAATGTAGATTATTAATTGTTGTAAGTCAGAAGAGCTAGATGGAGGAGCATAAGAAGAGTTATCGATCAATACGGGGAGACATGTCTTTATTATTTAAAGTGTATCAACAAGCATAGTAACAACTATCGCTTGGGCGATTGCTGAGGAAGAAGTTAAGAAGCAAAAGATTCTAAGACATCAACTTGTTAGTGCAAAAAAGCGGGCGTGATGACACGCATCGAATTAGTTGGGAAATTGATAAGTGTAAAATACACATATCCGTTAATACCTAAAATGACCCAATTAAACCCAAGACAGTCTAAAAATGGCAAAAATATGCTTGTATTTGTGTTTTGTGTGTGCTGGTAGGGATATATCAAAAATCACAAGAAAACCGTCAAAAACGGGCAAACACGGACACGAGAAACGGAAGAGCTCAAAAGAAGCCAAGGATCCTTAGCCCATTACTCATTCTATAAAACCACAAGGACCTAAATTGCCAAATGACCAAAGATTAAAATCCTTATACCCGCTTTCAGTTAAAAAAAGGGCGCCAAGTGAAAACACTATTCACTGTCTTCCCCATTTTACCATGGGTCAAAATCAAAGGGGTTTTCTTAATTGAAGGGTACGGAAGACAATTCAAGAGTTCGTTTACAAGATGCAGGGAGAGATTAGTCAAATCAAGCTTATCATTAAACTCAACTCTCAGCTAAGGCCACAAGGCATGAAGAAAGCACAAAAGTATTGGGATTTACTCATGGATCACTCAGAGAATTAACACAAGGACACATCAAGATTGCCAGCATGCAATCCGGTGAAGGTCATTATAGTGAAGCCAACGGCTCATACTATATGATCACATAAATAATAAATGGAACGGTTATTGATGGGCAAAGAGGCGTGAGATGCAAAACACACAACTAGAAGCTTCTCTACAGCACTATAAATAGGATAGGACTAGCTTAGGAAAAAGGGTCCCCAATTCACACTTTTAGAATTGGTTTACCAAATTTATGTTTTCATTGTAATTTCAATACTGTCATTTACTTTACTTGTAATTTCCCATTTTCTAATTGTAATACTCAAATATTACAATAATTTTAATTGGTTCATCTCATCATTAAGGTCTTTTCAAGTTTGTTCGTATTTGAAAAATTCAAATTCAGTGGGTTCTTGAAGCTATTTGGTTGAATTTGAACTTGGGTCAAAAAGGGCAAAAGCTGGATTGATTTGGGTTTGAAGAAGATCTAAGGCTGAAATGGACCTAGAGTTGTAGGTTATGGATAGACATTTCATCAACACCCTAAGTCCTCTTGTAAGCGTTCAATATTACATTTCCGCAGCTCCATTAATTGTATTACTTATTCTTGCTATTTCTAGTGTTAAATTCTGCTTTTATAAGACTTGTTTTCTTATTTTGATTATCGGTTTTTGAATTGTTCTTGTTGGATCCTAGTTTTCAAGTTCGTGCTTTAAATTTGCTTAAGTTCCATTTCTATTAGCATAATCAGTTTTGCCGTTATTCAAGCTTATTTGGTGGATTAGATTTGGCTTCAATTATGTTGTTACTTTAGAAAGATTAAGATCTGATATTTATGTTTTTGCTTGAAATCTTTTAACAAAAGCTTAAATTACAAAACTGTCATGTTAGGGGGATTTTGGCTTTTAGCAGTACTAACTTAAGTTAGTATTGTCCATAGCCATTTGGCTTATTGTGCTTATTTTTGATAATTTGAGTTTATTAAGTCTAGGAGTAAGTAAATTTTAGCTTATTTTAAGATTGCTACTAGTTCAATAAGTTTATATAGTACAGCAGCTTTTAGGGTAAAGCTAGCGGTACTAACTCTCAAATTAGTACCGCTAGGCTTAGTTAGTACCGCTAGGCATATTTTAGCTTAGGGTTTAGCTAACAATACTAACTCTTAAGTTAGTACTGCTCAGCTTGTTTAAGCTTAATTTTAAATAATTTGCTCATGTCCTATAGGTTAGATTTTAGTGTTTATAAATAGCATATCGTTCTTAAGTTACCTGTCAAGATTCTATTCTTCATCCATATGATCTGTTTTGATTCTACTATTTAATTTAACTTAATCTGCCAGTAGTCTGTGTTTTAAAAATGTTTCATAAGTGCATTAGGATCTGCATTAAATTCTTATTTATTCCCTATAGACCTGCAGTCATTAAGTTTAAATCTAGCGGTACAAAACTACAATTTAATACTAGATAGACTAAAAATTAGACCGCTAGTCTAAATTCCTACTGGTAAGCTTAGATAAGAACTCCTGGCTAATTAGTTATAGTAGTTTGAAGTTTGTACTGTTAGGTTTATTTGGAGCTGCTAGGCTTATTTTTCTTTAAAATAATTGATTTTAATTGTTCAATTTAATTGTTGCTTTTGTATAGGATAACTTATCAAAAATATCTTTGCCTTATTCAAATCAGAATCCAAGCTAAAACGTGGTTTCAATTACACAAGTCGTTGGGGAAACGACCCGGGTGATCATACTTCCCGGTTAAATATACGTATTATATATTATATTATATATATTTTTAAGAGTGAATATTTCCTAGTGAATTTCTTAATTGCTCTTCTCTATTTCTTATATCATATATAGTTGTAATACAAAGACTTATTAAATTTTTTTGGCGCCGTTGCCGGGGACTTGTAATAAGATTATCCTTCGTTTTACGTTTGTTGTTTTGGGATTGGAAGAGATCCCTTTCCGTCCTCGAAAGTTCATTTTTGTTAATATCTCAAAAATCTAAAAAAATTATAAAAAATATAAAAAGTAAAAAATATATATATATTTTTTTAGTATAATTATCATATATTAAAAAAAAATCAAAAAAATCGTCTAAAAAATAAAATACACAAAGTTGGTAAAAGAACTCCAACATATAATACCTTCAATTGAGGTATTATCATAAAGAAGTTCCGGTGAACTTGCAAAGTTCCCAAATCGAACAAAATATAAAAAAACCTATGCCTTTTGTGTCACTGGAGATGCGATATACGACTCACTTAAAGAAGCATGTTTTAAGAGCTACCGTATAGCTTGTTGATTAATAGTATTAAGAATCCTCGATCTCGTTTTCAATCCTTTAATTTAAAAAAAAAAAAAACTCGAAAAACCAAAAATAATTTTCTTAACCTCAAATCCGTTTAATTCTTTTCTTTAACCCTCTATTTGTTTAATTCTTGATGTCAACATTCGGGCTTTATCCTTGTTATAATTGTGGAAGGACAAACGAATTCCCACAATGCCCGTGTTCGACTTGTGAGATGTGCGGTTTTTACCTTAACGACGGAGCTTGTCCTAATTGTAATCTGACTCTGAATTTTTTTGACAACCCTCCAAATTTTTCCGACCCACATCAACAATATTCGACATATTTTTTTAATAATTGTGGTAACAATCATTACGACGGTTTTGATTGTCCATCACATGTCCCGTTTAATTTTGAACCGGAACCGTTTAACAATCAAAACTTTAGTGATAATTATGAACCTTATGATTTGCAAAATGAATGTCAATATATTTGTTGTACCATTTGTGGTGATTTACATGACGATTCTCAATGTACACAATTATGGTGCGATTATGGTAAGCCGATTTGCGAAAATTGCGGAGGATATCATATGGATTATCAATGTACTCAACCCTCTGAAATTGAGATGTGCCGGCAAGCCGAAGAGATGGAACGACAACGGGAAATTGAGAAACGAAATCGAGTACATGAGGAAACAATGCAAATGTTGCAAGAAATGATTAAAACACTAGAAGAAAAACGAATTTTTGAGGAAGCCGCGAGACAAGAAGAGAAACGAATCGCCAAAGAAAAGGAGGCTGCGGAGTTAGAAGCTAAACGTAAAATTCAAGAGTGCTTAAATATCGAAGAAAAATCTATTCCTCAAGCTTCTACTCGTTCAAGGAAATTTCGATTTGATCAAACTTTAAGTAATTTCATAGTTCATACTAAAAGTAGTCCTTTTTCAAAATTTAACGGTCCTCCCGTGGAAACCGTTAACTCTCTAAAAATGAGGGATAAGCATCTTGACACACAAAAAGGTTGTTAGGATCACATAAATGGACCCAAACAAAGAAGCTTCGGTCACTCGAAGATATAAGACAAAAGTCTAGCTCGAAAGACAAATGTAATTAATGATTAGTATGTAGAACGGGCCAAATTAAAAGCCCAAAAGAAAGCCCTCAAAGGCAAATCCTAGTTAGTTTAAATACACCTAGTTTAGTCAAAATTAGGTTAGCTACTCTATTATTATTTTTCATATTAAGGGTTTGTAGCAACTCTTGTTTTTTTTTGAATCAAAAGTTCTTTAATGTTTAATCTTTTCATTGCCATTGATCTTGTGATTTCATCCATGGAATGATCTAGGGATCCTACAATTGGTATCAAGAGCCCCCCCCCCCTAAAAAAAACCAGATTGATGTATTGATTTGGTTTGTATTTTTTTTCTATGATATCAGAAAAAAAAAAGAGTTTTTGTTTTTGTTTATTTGTTTTTGTTTTTGATTCTTGATTCAAAGATGGTTTATGTTTAATTTAATATCATTCAAACCATCTTGTTAGCAATCAACGATCTCGTGATTTTCTTTTGTTCATTCTTTGTTCGTGTATTGTTAAGCAAGAAAAAAAAAAGGTCTTAGGTTTCGTGTTTTTGTGCTCACCGAACGAGTCAGTCGAACAAATCTATCGAACAAGAGAATCGAACAAAGAATCGAACGAAGCGTTCGAACAAGGTTTGATCGAACGAGTGGAATTCTCATTGTTCGAACGAGTGGAAAACAAAAGGTTCGAACGAGCGACACTCTTGGTTGGATCGTTCGAGTGAAAAACAAGACGATCGAACGAGTGGAAAAGAAGGTGCAATCGAACTAGACGATCGAACAAAGCCGATCGAACGAGTGGAAAAGAAGGTGCGATCGAACAAGGACGATCGAACAAGCCGACCGAACTAGCCAATCGAACAAGCCATTCGAACTAACCGTTCGAACAAGCCATTCGAACTAACCAATCGAACAAGCCATTCGAACAAGCCATTCGAACGAGCGGATCGAACCAAGCAACCGAACAAGCTCCTCCCTTGGTGAACCGAACGAGTGGATTTTTCAAGTTTGGACCGAACCAATTTTATACGTCAAGGACCGAACTAGCAATCCCTTTTAAATCAAACAACAACAAAAACATAAACACAAATCAAACAAATCATCAATCACTAGCCGATCAAAGATCATTTCAAAACAAAACTTTTCAATGGCATCCCCCAATGAAGAAAACAAATGCAAGCGGTACCGATACTCGTCCACCTTGTAGTTGAAAGTGACTACGATTCTTGAAGAATCGAATACACAGTACATTCACGGCAAACCCAATTCAAGCAGATATGGAAATCTATTCAGAATGGACCAACACCGTCACCCTATAATCATCTCACTGATCCTCCTCTCCCTGATTCTCTGCGTGCCTGCACCGAGGAAGAAACTTGATTCTGAACCTCAGAAAAGAGAAAACAAATATGAGATGGCTGATACTCAGCTGAAATCCATTCTCAGTCAAGGATCCTACCCAGACCACATCTTCAACCAACCTAATCAAACAAGCACTGCAAGAGGAGATTTGGATAATGTGGAGATGGCCCATGGCAAGGTTCAGGTAGGCCATTCAACAAGGAAAGGAAGATCGTTTGATGTTACAACGCTTTCGTGCTATTGGAAACGAATCATTTCATGACTAATTTGTGCGTTTCCACAAGCTTGTGAATGACATAAGATTACGTCAGCTCACCATTCCAACTTCATCAGATAACACCAAGATTGTCAACAACCCTGTCCGGCTTAGTTGGGGTAAGTAAGTGACTAAATGTCAAACCAGACATGGATTATCTCAACCACGACTTATTTCAGATCTATCTCTCTCAAAGCCCTATGAGCTCAATGCCAAAAAGACTCTCAAGAAACAGGACAGTCTACAAGTATTGTTTATCCACTG
Source organism: Tanacetum coccineum (assembly GCA_026074375.1). Taxonomy (NCBI): domain Eukaryota; kingdom Viridiplantae; phylum Streptophyta; class Magnoliopsida; order Asterales; family Asteraceae; genus Tanacetum; species Tanacetum coccineum. The sequence continues at coordinate 22,169 of BQNB010039958.1, forward strand.
GCCTAATGTTTGCTCACACCACATCTGCACTGCTACTATCATCACCCTCCAACTCCTAGACCGCAACCTAACTGCTCCAGTCTCCGTATGACTCTTGATGGCCACTATACTCCAGATTGCTAATCCTCTTAGTGGTTTCCAAAAGCAGTTTCCACCACCAACAACCAGCTTCGACTTTCCTCCACAAAAGACTCATGCTACGTGCATGATGGTCACATTGTAACAGAACCAGTTCAGAGGAAGGCTCCAAGGTAATAATGGGCAATACAGGTGCTCAGAGGTAAAAGGTGATATGTTACAAACTACACTTGAAGGACAAAGTTGCTAGGCAGTGTAAAACCCAAGAGAAAGATGGACTCTCAGTATTTAAAACAAAGCTTTACCTGATGGAAGCTAAAGACATAAGGAGATGTATTAGATGCTGAAGCTGAAGGCATTCCTCCTGATGTGGTATGCAACGCATTACCTTATGATCAACCCAGCACTGACTACAAACAAACCATTTCAAGCCCAATCACAGATGCATATACTCAGACTGGATGAAGGCCCAATCTGATGTTCTTTCAATGGCCACTTTCCATCCACTAGTGCAACCAACAATCTAATCAATGAGGTACACTCTAATGATAATCAGAAGCTTATAATGTGGATATCAGTCAATCAGAAGATGCACCAAGAAGAACATTTAGACCTCCGATGCAGAACCTGAGATTGATGACAATGAACGATTCTATTCTCAGTATCTTCTTGACACCGAAGTCCAAAATGTTTCCAACTGAGGTATCCTGCTGACAACATCTTGATAAATTCATCTATATTGCGTATCTTTAACGGATGTGCAAAACCAACTAACGGACATGCAAGTTAACCAAGAAAAATGTTTGGAAATAGAACCTTAAAAAATTCGCTTCTTCAATGCAAGCAAGAAATAATGTCGGTCTAGATACCCCCAAGGGTCAAACTTGATCTTGAAAACAAAGTTAGACGAACAAGCCCAGTGGATTCAGCGTAACAAGCTAACGCTAACTTGTCAAGAAAAGCAGTTGCTTAAATCCACTCTTTCCAGAAAAGAAAAAAAATCATTGCATTTTAACAATCTGAAAAAGAAAAGATTTTATCTTGCAAAAAAGGAACCCTCGCTGATAGCTATCTAGATGAAATAGTTTGTTTAAAAACTGCTAACAAAGTCGCAAGAGACATGTTGCAAAGATTTAACATGCCAACTCAAACTATTCCCATGCTTTCCAAGAAACCTAAAAAGGCAACCGCTGACTTGCACAAGGACATCCTAGGCACCCGTAACCCAGGTCTAGGTTATATGGCCAAGCGTGCTCAACCTGTTTTGTATGATGCTGATACCCTCTTTCATCCCACTCACCACCCTGTTATATAATGGGGATAGGGGGGGGTGAAAGGTCATTGGTTCACCAAGTTTTACATAAAAAGATGAACGAAAAACCAGGGCATGTTCGACCCGCAAACGACTTCTATGCCAAGCTTAATGCCCTTATGTTCGTTCCTCAGAAGGAACTATCTGGTGATCAGGCGTATTGGCTTTCTGCCAACGAAATTGCTAGTCAAGCTAGTAAATCAGCCACACCTGGTACTCCTTTTGTTCGTAAAAGTCGACCTCCAAGCCAAGTTCTGGCCAGTCGTACTTCGAAAAATAAGCTAGTTTTTCCTCATTTGAAGGTATCATAAAAGAAAGAAACCCACAACAACAGACTATGTTATCTGAATGGGCTATATTATGCAAAACAGTTTGTTTGAACAACAACTAGTACCATTGTACAACCTTTCAAAAAACATTCCCAAAAGCTGCTTATGATACATTTTCAAAGAGAATAGAATTTGAACAAATTTTTGATGAATTGAGGAGCGGAGTATGAACAATGTGTTCTTGATTAACAGATCCTGACCTATAGAGAAGAAAAATCTTTTAATCATAAATGAATGCTTAATTGCTGATGTTTAGAATAAGATATCTCCTCTATTGGTGCTTACTTTCCGAATATTGTTTGTGCCCCCATATTCTGAACATGCTTTTGCCGAAGATCATAGATCTGCATGCGATAGGGAACACACTAAAGTTCTTGAACTTGAAGCTGAGATTTCAAAATAGAAACAGCTAATTACTGATTCTGAGAAACGTTTTTTGCATTTCTTCGAACAAATTATGTCAGTTTTACAACTTAAATTTCAGAAACTATAAACAGTGCATAGACACTTCCACGTGCCTCCAATGAAATTTTGAAATTAACAAGTAAGAAGACAACAGCTTACAGGGAAGATGACACTATCAGGATTTAGATGCTCAGATAAACATCATATAAGGTGTTGAATGTAGGTACCAATACTGGAAGTAGTTGTGACCAACAGGCGTTAGAAACTGACAGAATTCAGTTGAAAGATAACCAAATAAAGAGATTACCTCCCTTAGGAGTCAGCTTGATGGCCTTAATGTAGAAACGTGAGTCTGAAAAAACGGTATATGAAACTGTCAAAGGCGAATACTCACGTCACAGAACTGCAACACTCTGAAAAGCTTTAGTCCTTCACTGCTGACAATACCAAGCTAAAGGCCCAAGTGACTTGTACAATAAGTAGTGGGACCTTCAAACCTCGAGACACCCAAAGTTGCCTTGCTCCAGAATGTACAACTTAGGTTCTAAGTATATTCCACCACCCAAACGTGCTAACTGGGTCAAACCAACCCCGTTACCTAAGAAGAGGCAAGTAACTTTAGTAAACCACCACCAGACCCTACACTCAAACCAACTCCAAACCGTAGTGCATCGCTAATTAAGCAAACTAAGTGTGTGTGCCTATGTCTAAGGAGTAAAACCCACTTCTGGATCCAGCAAAACTGGCTAAGAGAGCCCCTCTAGAACTAGTTCTATGCCGGTTAAGAAAGCGAATGCGAGGAGAGTAGAAGCACACCATAGGATTTTGAATAAAAAGAATCGTGTTGATTCTAATTTGCTTGTTAAACATTCTGTTTCCGTTTCAGACTTGAACAGTGTTTGTGGTGCATGTAACAACTCTATTGGTTTTTTTGGCTAAATCATACTGATTGTTTGGTTTATAAAGTGTGATGGATCTGTGAATGTAAAACCTAACCAGACTAAGCGTTTTAAACTGCCAACCCAAGAAAGAAAGGAACCCATTAAGAGTAGTCCTGGAAACCATATAACAAACCTTTGCTAATAGCTAAGCCTCAGTGGAAGCCCACGGAAGCAATTCTCATTATTCGAGAAGCATCCTTATAACTAGGATCATGGATTCCACTGATCAGCCAATAGAACTACCCCCGAGTGCTAGTTCTAGCCCCAAAATAACTATGTCTCCTAGTTTACTGATCAAAAACTTAGTGATCGAGAACAGGTAGGCGATTCCAAAGGTTCTCCGGCATATTTGATTGTAACTAACCGGAACAATTCAGGGCAACCTATCACCATAAAAGTTGTGTTAATCGCAGGTAGTACAAATTGTTCTATGGTATTCTGATTTTTGGATGCTCAAGACTATACCGGTGACACGCCAGTCTTATCACAACTTATGAGAAAAGTCATTGGTACAGTGAATTTGGACAACGATGAATATGCACTATCATTGGCTATAGGTGATTAAAACTGGGTGACACTATCATCCTCTCAGTCTATTAACTTTGAAGGACTCAAGCATAACCTATTCTCAGTAGGACAGTTTTGTGATGGAGGTTTAGAAGTTGCTTTCCGACAGCATTCATGTCACATCCGCAACTACGATATGGTGGATCTACTCAAAGGCTCACGGACAACCAACCTGTATTCCATCTCTCTGAATGATATGATGTCAGCTTCACCAGTTTGCTTGCTTATAAAAGCCTCTTCAACAAAGTCATGGTTATGGCATCGTCGGTTGAATCATCTGAATTTCGGGACATTGAACGAATTGGCTCGGAAAAATCTAGTCAGAGATTACCCATAATTGCAGAAATTAATACAAAGACATTGTTCATCATTGTCAGCTAGGTAAAAGCAAGAAAGCATCACATTCCTCTAAAGGCCGAAAACACCAATACTTGAAGTTCTCCATACTCGACATAGGACCTTGCGGACCAATGAGAACAGAAAGTATCAACGGAAAGAAGTAGTTTGGTATTTGGATTGATTACAACCAATTTGATGGTAAAGAATTCTTCGGTCCTAAAAGGACGAAACTCCTCATGCGATTGAGAAGTTTATTGTGAAGACTCAACGAGCCCTTAATGCAATTTAACTGTTCGCGTTGTCAGACACAGATAATGGAACCAGTTGTGAATAGACACACGAACGGATGGGTTTGAGATTGTTGGAATTTCTCTTGAAACGAGCTACCTCGGTCCTCCACAACAGAACGGACGTTGGGCGAAATACGAAACCGGAACTCTTATGGAAGCTGCTCGTACAATGCTCTCATTTGAGAAAGCTCCACAGTTCCTATGGGCTGAAGGCTTAGGCCACTGCGTGTAATACTCTTAATCGATCTCTTGTACACACGCTTCACGGAAACACCTATTATGAAACTGCTGAAGATAAAGAAACCTAATCTCAATACATATCCAGGGTATCCGATGTTTTGGATCCTCTCTGTGCTATCCTACCAATGAGCCTTACGATGACGTTGGTAAACTAAGGCGAAAAGCAGATATAGGCATATTTGTTTGGCGTATGCACCACCAAGAAGTGCGTAACGAATCACAACAAACGAACCGCAAATTCAGAAACCGTTCATGTTGCCTTCGATGTGCTTACCGAAGGATTTGACCGTCTGATTCAAAACCAGTTCAGGCCGTCGCACCTCAACATATGACTTCTTTGTGCAAAACAGTAACAGAACACGAACTTAATGCTTTACATGTCAGACCAGACCGTTCTGCACCTGAAAAGATCCAGAACCCACCTATGTCCCCGTCCTACTAAAAACAGTAGAACGATTGTTCAATGTTTTGATGATGATGAGGTGTCCAATACCTCTCGTTGTTCAATATAACTCCGGTGTAATGGTTCCTCTGCTGCCCCGACACAACGAGAAGCGCCGAATGTTCCCTTCCATAACAGATTATCTCAGAAGGCCTCCGGCAGTTACTGAAAGCCCCTTGCCTCATCAAAATACCTCTACCAACACTAGTGATTTCTGAGGTTGAAACACTGTTCGAATCTCATGGTGAACAGTAATTGTTTGACACTATAATGCTCCTGAAACCGATTCATGGCTTCTTCTCCAACTCTGTCAATAATCGATGTACTCCAAACAACCAATTACTTACGTAAAAGTGGACTCAAGCACATCCGCTTGAAAACATTATTGGATAAAGATCGACCTGTCCCTCTATACCAGAAAACAGCTCGAAACCGAGCGATGTGTTGTTTTTTCAATGAATTCTTAACTCATGTTTGAACCAAAAACTTACAAGCAAGCCATTAGAGCACTCCGTGCTGGATGAGGCTAGGCAAGAAGTAATCATGAGTTTGAGCGTCTAGATGTATGGATACGTGTACCCTGTCCAGATAATATTCTTAATCATCCCGCTCAATGGATTTTCAAAATAAGTTGATAAATATGGTACGACTTGAAGAACACAGCTCGGGGGGGGGGGGGGAGGGGGGGGGGGGGGGGGGGGGGGACGTTTAGTGGCGAGAAAGGATAATCGTCAAGGAGCTGTATTGATTTTATGAGAATCATTTGCTCCGTTGCAGATAGAAGCGATCAAGACTCTTCATGCTCACGTGAAAGATAAAACCGCAAGTATGAAACATGGTCATATTTCCAGATGGACCGTGAAAACACCTTCCTCAACGGAGAACTGAATAAGTTTTGTCTATGTAGTCAAACCAGAAGGATTTGTAATACCAGATCACCATCACACGTGTCCAGATTGAAGAAAGGCTCTGTATGGACTCAAACAAGCTCCACGTCGTGTGATGACATTTTCGGATGTATTTGATCAAAATCCGATTTACCAAAAGCGTGGTCGATCCTACACTCTTCACGAGAAAAACCAGGCAAACATCTCTACTGGGTACAAATTATATGTAGATGATAAATAGCTTTGCCTCTACCAACCCCAAAGCAGCAAATTATTTGCATTTGAAAAGACTCAAACATTTAGATGTCGATGATGGGACAAATGTCATTCTTTTTAGGATACAAGTTTTCTTAAAATTCCCAGAGGCATCTTTATCAACCAATCCCAATATGCTCAGGAAATATTGAAAAAGTTTTGGTTTTACGCATCACACCCAGTTGACTGGATACAAACACAAAACAGCGTCACACACTTTGACGACCGACACAGCGCCCCGCTGTGCCGACCACACCAATGGAGTGAGCGTCCCAACCATGGATACGCATACGGTGCAACGCTAAATTCAATCCTCCACGATCTCCGTGGTATGGTTTAGGTCCTAGCCCTTATATGTACACTTAGTGCATACTCGACCTGACATCGAGTTGTTGATATTTATGTTATGCACGATACCTCAGGCTAAGCCAACTGAAATGCACCTTACTGCTAATAAAGCGGATCTTCGCTACCTAAAAGGGAACTCCATTAAACATGGGTCTGTGGTATCCGACGGAAATCCGCTTTGAACTAAAAGCTTTTGCAGATGCTGACTATGCAGGATGTCATGACACACGGAGAAGTACTTCTGGTTCAGCTCAATTTCTTGGACATCGGCTTGTTAGCTGGTCATCCAAAAAGCCAAAAAGTTCGAGCCCATACTCCACTACGAAAGCCTGACATACATCCGCCCTTCAGGATCTGTGCTCAAATCCTCCTGGATGCGTCTCAACTACGAGACCCTATCCTGAATGCGTTACCAAACTTCTGACGTAATAGGAACAATCAAGTGCAATTTCTCTATGCGTATTAGTGTTCAACCTCGCGCTCCAAGCCACATTAATATCCGACACACTTCATTAAAGAGCAGGTTGAAAGGAAAGTTGTTGAGTTGTATTATCGTAGAGACTAAATACCAACCTGGCTGACATTTTTACGAAGGCCTTAACCGAGGAGAGGCGCTTCCACACTTCTCCCCACTGCTGGAGTTAAAACAAATGTCACCAGAGACCTGATGAATACTACCAGGATGAGTCTGTCTCCGAGTAACCAAGTGTTTCACATTTATTCATGTTATATTATATTAAAAATTAAAAAAATTTTTTTTTTTAGATAAATGGCTTCAGTTACTTCAGACTGTAACCCGTTTTAAAAACCCAGAACATAGTGTACTTTTCAGTGCATTATTTCTTCACAGACAAGAATTTGTCTAAGCCCCGAACTATTTATTTGCTCATAAACAATTGTTTTATCAACATGATCGGGAAAGACCAAATCAGGAACGTGACTATAGATCTTTAAATATAACACGGGTATAGTTTGAGGGGAGAATCATACTACTAACAGATGTTGCAGGTCAAAAGGACGTAAACAGATGCTGATTCTATTGCTGAAAAAGATTGACACGACCAACCCGTGTCCTAATTCAAGACAATTGCAGTATCATTTCCTGTCTGGTATATCTAATGGTCATTTGTTTCAATTACCACATGATATTTGTCTATTTAACCACCTCTACTTTGAGGGGGAGATTGAAACATTTAAGTCCATTCATAGATCCAAACCATTCACAAGTTTCATACTTTTGATCGGGGAGAGAATGTGACTAAACATGATAAAAAACGATAATTAATGAATTCGATGATTCTAAAAGCTAAAGTCCCAATCCTTGCATGGGCTAAACATCTTTCCGATTATCACGCACATAGAGTAAGGGGGACATAATGTTAATATGATTAAAAAAGGGTCAAGGGGGTAACCAAAAGTTTGTGTATACACACGTATCTGAATAAATGAACAAAGAATCATTTGTTTCATGTTCAACGAAAGTGATCTGATGAATGCTGAGAAAGAAGAGGTCTACCACCAAGGAGGATTCGTAATGAATGCTCATAGCCTGGTCTTCTGACTGCGCCCACATAATGAAAGTGATTTCCTTACAAGTACTACATACAAGTTTGGATTTCCCAAGAGCAATTACATATCTTTCGGGATATAGTTCACAAAACATCAATACAAGCATTTCCTGATTAAACTTTCGTTGTGCCCAAACAAATATTATTAAGCACATCGAAATGTTTTTCAATCAATTTTTGCCACGGCCTTCTACATTACTTACTTTATTAATAAGTAAAACGCTGAAAAAGGAATTGTACGGTCTAGTCAGCAGATAGTAACTGTATGACTCCCACACCTTAACCATTCTAATTAAGTAGAAATACTATAGTGTGTTTATAGTCTGTCGGACATCTGGGTCTAGAGAACGGCGAACATAGGGAACTGAATTACTTAGTGTATTAGAGGAACTAGCTTGTCACGTGCCGAAAAACCTTTCAAAGGAAGGTTCTTTCATAGAATCTAACTGCATCACAAGGAGCAGTATTACATACTGTAATCATATGATCCTTACGGAATCAAAGGTTAATGGAAACCGACCAGATTGAGTGTCGTCTATACTCCGGGATCCCTTCAAAATATAAAACCTTTGTGTGTTTCATAAAATTTTTTCCATAACACATTAAGAGGATTTTACATTCAATTTGTTTTTTGTGGTGACAAAATTGTTCTTATCATGGCGAATGACGACTCATAGTAATCCGAACAAGACAGTCTCATACCTTACTCACATATCTGAAGAAATCAAGAAAGTTTACATTCAAAGCTTCCGCACAATCTCTGAAAATCAATGTCTTCTTCAAATGCTAAACGTTATGGAGATTAGAAGAAGATACATCATCAAAGCTTTCCAGATTCCAACAGATATGAGCATGTGAGACTAAAGATCAGCGTATGGCAAAGTCAAAGCGAAAGAAGATCACAAAGTAATTCAAAGAAGTAAAGCTTAAACAAGTCAAAGATCAAATCACGATCATCAAATCAAGTTCTGAAGATCCACGTATCAAGGTGTTAAAGATTGAATTACCAAAGCACAACAAGTGAAGTACCCTTTTAACAACGAGCTAAAGAGTCAAGCACGAGTGAGCTAACTTCTCATGACCTCATCTAGGGGGAGATTGTTAGGATCACATAAATGGACCCGAACAAAGAAGCTTCGGTCACTCGAAGAATATAAGCCAAAAGTCGAGCTCGAAAGTCCAACTGTTAATTAATGTTTATTATGTATACGGCCAAAATGTAAAAAGCCCAAAAAGAAGCCTCAAAGGCAAATCCAAGATTAGCTTAATACACCTAGTTTAGCAAAAAAATTAGTACTCTAATATTATTTTTTCATATTAAGGGTTTGTAGCAACTCTTGTTTTTTTTGGAATAAAAGTTCTTTAATGTTTAATCTTTCATTGCCATTGATCTTGTGATTTCATCCATGGAATGATCTAGGGATCCTACAAAGGTTCACTTGAATCTAGTGTTAAAAATCCTATTCCAATCCCAAGTGAGTCTAACGTTATTTCCAACGGTGATAGTAAGTGTGATATGCCCATTAATGATGATTCACCGGAATCTCGTTTTGCAACTTTCGATAATCCTCTTTTCGATTCTAACGACGATTTCTCTAGTGATGATGAGTCATTATCCGAAAAGGAAATTCCAAAGGAAGAATTTAAATTTTTTTCCAATCCTCTTTATGATATTGACGATGAAATTATCACTAATGAGAAAATTCTTCCTAATCAAAAGGATTTAGATGTTGTCATTCTAATTCTACCGGGAATGAATGAATCATGCTTTAACGCCGAATCGGATCTTTTAGAATCTCTACTAAATCGTGACTCTCCGATTGATTCTACAAAAGATCTGATTCAATTAATATGGTGAATTTTATTCCCCCCTTTTCCCTCCTCACGTAAATTTCCATCTGTCTCATCTTTTCACAATGGAAGAAAATGATTTAATTGCTGATAATTCGATACCACCGGGTAGTGGAATAATGATGATGAAATTGTAAGGGGACAATTCTTCCTCTTGAAGAATTACTTTACAATGTTCTCTTCCCCTTCCGAAGTGATGATTTTTACCGTCAATAGTGACCCGTAGCACACCCGAAATGAATATTTTGATGTCCTTAATAACAATAAACCTTTTGACCCGGGGAAGGAGAAAAGGTTGATTTAGAAATGTTCAAGAGGGCGATTTCCCCCTCACATTACCAGACTGTACTTCTCCCATTTGTCACGTACCCTGAGGGCTTCTCCTTATCTCTTGCTCCACCGGAGTAAAGAAACGATTTAGTCTGTTGACCCCACAATCTTCATTTAGAGCCAGCGGTACCTCATCGGGATGGAACTTTCATGTGCTTTTCCAAACATTAATGAAAGCCCGATTAAGATTTCTCTTTTCCATTTACTCTCCCTAAGGACGAATTAATTCAGGGATCGAGTCGAGCTTGCGACTCGGTGACAAAAAAAAGCCGCTTCGTGGGAGTTCACCCCATGCCTATCCTTTTTCTTTTTTCTTTCTATTTTCTATCTAATTTGTTGTGTTGAGAGAGGCTTGTACTCTTTCCGATTTCTCGCTGTTTGTTGCTTGTTTGTTGTGATTTTTGCAGGATTAGCCAACAATTTCTGAAGACTCTCATTTTTTCCGTTTTGATTTTTATCCCGCTTTCAAACACGAGCTTCTCTTCCTTTAGGAGAAATAGTTTGGGAAATCGTGATATCCTATTCATCTTATCGATTTAACGTTTATCTTTTCATACTCAGTAAAACGGCTTAGATTTTCATAGAGACCCAACCTTAAACATTGAGGACAATGTTTTGTTTTTGTTTGGGGAGGGAATCTATCGATTTTATGTTGCCTGCTTATTGTTTTGTTCTCACGTACCCATTTTCCCACAAAAATAGCAAAAATTTAAAATTTTTAAGTTGTTATTTGCAGAAAAAATAAAAAAAATAAAAAAATAATAATAAAATAATAAGTGTTAAGAAAAAAAATGTAGGTTTTCTCCGTTGTTAAGAATAAGAATTAATTTTTGACACCGATCGAGACGTTGTTGAGTTCTAGCTTTTATTCCTTAACTTATATAGGCTAAGTATTCACTAAAAATTATGAAGAACAAGAAATGATAGAGTTGTTATAAGTTTTGATGCTAAACGTAGAATAGTTGGATTTCTTTCAAGCTTATAAGTGTTATATTGTGGCTTTTTCTCCCATTAGATTGTTTCTCACAATAATGATAATTGTTAATAAGTAAAGTTTTTTACAATTTTTTTTAGATTAATAATTAGTCTTAGAAGTTTTTTTTGGTTTTCTTTGTGATTTAGAGGAAGTATACATCAGGAATACTTAATTCGGCTAAAAATACAAAAATAATAAGTGAATAAGTATCTCTGCCAGATTACTTTATCTTGTCGAGCGTGGCCGATGTTGGAGTTTTCATATAAGGTGGGGGCCGGTGTCATAATAAGTAGAATAACCTCTTGTCGACTCGCTATCGATGTGGCTTCGAGATAAAAGGCACCGGTAATACATATATAATAAACTGTGGGCTAAATAAAAGTTTATTGCATCTTGCCGGCTCACAACCGATGTTGCAATCTTCTAAATAGAGCACATAGTAATAATCCGAGGTCGAAATATGTTTGCTACATCTTGTCGGAGGCGTGGCCGATGTTGTAGCCTACTAAAGGATCAAGGTTCAATAAATGATTGTCAATAATAAGTATAAAAAGCCAAATTTTGGTACGCCTCTAGTAGACTTAATCTTTTATTACTATTGCTTTTTCCTATTGAAAAGCGCTAGGAACTAATATTACATGTTTACTGTCGATACATTATTTTTTGGAATAAATAAGTATCGAAATAAAAGTCTTAAAGAGCCTTCGGGTATATGACTTGTAAATAAAATCTTGAGATACAAATTAGGAAATAAGGGAGGAAAAGTAAGTACACAACTAGCTCTTATAAGTAGTGTTAGCATCAATAACTTGTAATTTACAATGATCTTGTTTTAAGCTTGGCATGGGTAGAGTGAAAAATCGAGATGTGAGTTATCTTTAGACACTTAATGTGGCTTTTTAAATTACTATGAACCTTAAAGTTACCAATGATGTAATGAAAACAATACATTATGTCCAACACAATAAGATAGTGTGTAGTTTTAGGAAGTTAATTATCAAGAAAATCATAAAAGGAAAAAAAATCTTGAAAATGGGAAATCAGGTGTTTTATAACTGTGATCTCTTAATTCATCTCAACAAAAATCTTTGCACTTTCAAGGTTTAGTATTGGGGTGAAAGTTTTGAGATATTTGGGTTATAAAAGCAATGTGAATATTGCGTGAGGACACCAATCGTTGTTAGTTGGGGAATTTTTGATAAGTTGTACAATACACAATATCCGTTCATACACTCAAATGACCCAATTAACCCCAAAACAGTCCAAAAATAGCACAAATAATCTCCTTGTATTATGTGTTTTGTGTGTGCCGGTACATAATCAAAAATCACAAGAAAACCGTCAAAAACGGGCAAACACGGATACAGGAAACGGAAGAGCTCAAAAGAAGCCAAGGATCCTTAGCCCATTACCCATTCTATAAAACCACAAGGACCTAAATTGCCAAATGACCAAAGATTAAAATCCTTACACCCGTTTTCAGTTAGAAAAAGGGGCGCCAAGTGAAAACACTATTCACCATCCTGTCCATTTTTACCATGGGTCAATAATCCATAGGGGGTTTTTCTTTAATTGAAGGGTACGGAAGGACAATCAAGAGTATCGTTACAAGATGGCAGGAGAGATTAGCCAATCAAGCTTATCATTAACTCACTCTCAAGCTAAGGCCACGTGGCTATGGAAGAAAGCACAAAGGGAATTGGGATTTACTCTTGGATCACTCAGAGAAGTAACACAAGGGTCACATCAAGGATTGCCAGCTTGGTAATCCGTGTGAGGTCATTTAGTGATCCAACGGCTCATACTATTGATCAAATAATTAGATAAATGGACGGTTATGATTGGCAGAGGCGTGGAATGCAAAACTCAACCTAGAAGCTTCTCTACAGCACTATAAATAGGATAGGACTAGCTTAGGAAAAATGGTCCCCAATTCACGCTTTTAGAATTGGTTTACCAAATTTATGTTTTCATTGTAATTTCAATACTGTAATTTATTTTACTTGTAATTTCCATTTCCAATTTGTAATCTCAAATTTTCAATTAATATATTGTTCATCTTCATCATTAAGTCTGTTCAAGTTTTCGTATTGAAAAATTCAAATTCAGTGGGTTCTTGAAGCTATTGGGTTGAATTTGAACTTGGGTCAAAAAGGGAAAAAGCTGGATTTGATTAAGGTTTAGAAAGAAGATCTAAGCTGAAATGACCTAGAGTGTAGTATAGTGGATAGGACTATCATCAAATCCTAAGGTTCCGCTGTAAGTCTTCATATTACATTTTGCAGCTCATTATTTATTTACTTATTCTTAGCTAATTCAAGTGTTCAAATTCGCTTGTCATATACTTGTTTTGCTTAATTTTGATTATCTGTTTTTTGATTTGTCTTGTTGGAATCCTAGTTTTCAAGTTCGTGCTTTAAATTTGCTTAAGTTCCATTTCTATTAGCATAATCAGTTTTGCCGTTATTCAAGCTTATTTGGTGGATTAGATTTGCTCATTAGGTTGTTACTTAGAAGATTAAGATCTGGTTTTCTAAAGTGTTTTTTGTTTTTGAAATCATTTTGTACAAGCTTAAATTGCCAAAACTGTCATGTTAAGGGGATGTTTTGGAGGGACTTTAGCAGTACTAATTAAGGTTAGTACTGTCCAAGAGCCATTTGGCTTTATTGTGCTTATTATTTGGATCATTTGAGATTGATTAAAGTCTAGGAAGTAAGTAAATTTAGCTTATTTATAAGATTGCTACTAGTTCAATAAGATTTAATATAGTACAGCGCTTTTAGGGTAAAGCAGCGGTACTAACTCTCAAATTAGGTACCGCTAGCTTAGTTAGCGTACCGTAGGCATATTTAAGCTTAGGGTTTAGCTAACAGTACTAACTCTTGAAGTAGTACTAGTCAGCTTGTTAAGCTTGAATTTTAAATAATTTGCTCATTTCTCCTTAGTAGTAGAGATTTTAGTGTTATAATAGCTTTAATGTATCTTAGTTTACCTGGCAAGTTCTATTTCCATCCATATGAACTGTTATTGAATTCTAGCATATTTAATTTACTTAATCTGCATTAGTCGCTTGTGTTTTAAAAATGTTTCAGTAGTGCATCAGGTCTGCATTAATTCTTATTTAGTTTCATTAGACCTGCAATATTAAGTTTAATGCTAGCGGTACTAACTACAAAGTTAATACTGCTAGACTAAATTAGTACCGCTAGGCTAAATTCCTACTGGTAAGCTTAGTTAGAACTCTAGAAGGCTAAATTAGTACTAGTAGTTTGAAGTTTGTACTGTTAGGTTTATTTGGAGCCGCTAGGCTTATTTTTCTTTAAAATAACTGATTTTAATTGTTCAATTTTAATTGTTGTTTTTTTAGTGATAGCTTATCAAAAATATCTTTGCCTCATTCAAATCAAAATCCAAGCTAAAACGTGGTTTCAATTACACAAGTTGTTGGGAAAACGACCCGGGTGATCATACTTCCCGGTTAAATATACGTATTATATATTATATTATATATATTTTTAAGAGTGAATTTTCCTTAGGGAATTTTCTTAATTGCTATTCTTCTTATATTATATATAGTGTATATCAAAGACGTATCAGTGCCATCGAAAGAAAGGGTGGAGGATGTATATTTAGGGATGGTATCATAATAACTACACGAGCTCTTGTCGGAGGCGTGGCCGATGTGTCGTTCGGAAAAAAAAGTGATACGATTCCTAGTCCAAATAAGTGTTATATAATGATAAATAATGTTTGCAAGTTACAAATAAATAGTTAAAAGTTTTCTTTTCTAAAACCAGGTATTCTTTTGAAAAAGGTTTGCAAAAGTCTAAAAACCAGGCTATTTCATTCGGAAGTTCCATGCTTCTCGATTATTATTCTCCAGATGGGGTGTCCAAAGCCTTAGCACGTTACCCCGATGACGGTGGATGCTAGAGAAGAAATGTCATATAATGGGACAAGTAACCAACGATGTCTTATCTAAGGAGTTTATTTGTTTGCTAGATTGTGATTCTACTAAGTGATTAACATATTAGCCCAAAAGGCCCATATGTAAAGCTTGGTCGGATTTCAACTATCTAAAAATGTAGATTTAATGGTTTAGATTAATTTGAACACACACACCTAAATATATGATTATATGTCTTGGAGAGGAATTCCACAAGTTGAAATAATAATAGTCTCCTTATGCATCATTAGATTCGTATTTAATGAGATCTTATTTAAGCTCTTAAGCAATTAGGGAAAAGTGAAAAATCGGGATGAAGAAGTTATCTTTTAGACCCTAATTGTGCTTTTTTGTCTATGATCATCAAAGTTACCAATGAGAGTAATGGAAAACAATACATTATGTCAACACAAAAAAGTTGTATAGTTAGGTAGTTAATTATATTAAGAAAAATCTTAAAAAGAGAAAAATCTTTTGAAAATAGAGTAAATCTGGGTGATTTATAACTTGTGATCTCTTAACACATCTCAAATAAAAATCTTTGCTACTTTTCCAAAGGTTAAGTTTGGGGATATTTCGAAGTATTTGGTTATAAGGCATGTGATATTGCTGAGACACGCAATCATTTAGTTTGGGGAATTTTGATAATGAAAAACACACCACATATCCATTTATGCATAAAAATAGCTCATTATAACCCAAAACAGACCAAAAATGGCAACAATATGCTTGTATTTGTGTTTTGTGTGTGCAGGTACGGATATATCAAAAATCACAAGAAAACCATCAAAAACGGGCAAGCACGGACACGAGAACGGAAGAGTGAACAAAAGCCGGAAGCAAAGCCAAAGAAAAGTCAAGCTTCAGTCAAATAATGGTCAAACAAAGTCAACTACAAAAGACAAAATCTCTAAATTGCCATTTCAGTCCCTCAACTTTTAGAAAAGTCCAAAAATAGTCCCTAAACCCTTATTGGGCCTCAAAACCCTAAATAACCCTACCCGGATACCAAATACAATTCTAAAGCCAAATACAACTCAAAAGCCCTTAAGCCCAAATTCTTAACCCATTACCCTTTCATAAAACCACAGGGACCATTCTTGCTATTTCTTAAACTTCCTTTTTCACTACACCTTTTATTAACAAAGACAAGGGCCATTTATGCAATTTTCCTAAAGTTACAACTGAATTTTTACTCTTTCAGTTAAAACAAATGGCGTCAAACCCAAACATTGTTCATCATCACTTTCATTTCACCATCCAGGGTAAATCATAGGGCAAACGCAAATTGATGGGCAAATCAAACTATTCAAGGGCTCTCTTACACAATAGAAAGGTCAAAACAGTCTTATCAAAGCTCTCATTGGCTCACTTGGCAAAAGCAAGGATCGTGTACAAGAGGGAAAGCACAAGAGAAGCTCAATTTTTACACTAAATGCTCTCACACAACTAGCACAAGCTGTCACATCAAAGAATGACAGCTTGGCAATCCGTGTGAGTGTGCATTTGATCCAACGGCTAAAACTTAAGATCCAATGATTGGAGGATTTAAAGGTGTAGATCAAAAGGAGCGTGGGTATCAAGCTTGGCCTAGAACCTTCTTTGGCTGGCTATAAAAAGGCAACACCATCACACACACACCATCTCTTCTTTTTCTTGCTTTTTCACCTAGAGTAGCTTATAGAATTTTGCTTATTGTAATTCATTTTTTTTTCAGTTGTAATCCTCTTTTATATAATGTAATCAAAGCTTTTGGTTAAATAAATTTAGTGTTTGCTTTTAAATGTAAGCTCTCTTTTCTATCAACTCATAAGCTCTCTCAATCAGCCAAACTGTTTTAATAAGCTAATAAGCTCATATCAAGCTATCAAGAGTCTATAAGCTCTTGATTTGAGCTTAACCAATCTTAATATACCTTAACTTTAAAATCAGAAGTAAACTACCTTTGCTTTTGGACTTGTGAATTCTTGGAAGGGAGATCTAAAATGGAAGGATCTCCAAGGACTTTACTCCTAGCTTATTTTTAAGCTAGGAGAGCTTGTAGCAGCTTAATTGTGTGAAAGCTTCTGTTTAGCTGAAGCTAAGGGTTAGTTTTCATTACTTTTGTTCTTTAATTCATAGTTTAGATTTGCTTAAAATTTGCTTAATAGTCTATATGCTTCTATGCTTATTTTGCTTATCTGTTTTTCTTAGTGCTTATTTCTTTGTTTGATTGTGCTTATTAGTCTCATTAGTCATAAACTTGCATCTGATTTTTTAGCTTTTTAGTTATAGTGATTTGTTTTCTCAATTTCTGTCTAAAAACTATAAAAACCAAAAATACTAGTTAGCATAATCTTAGACCTTTAATTCTAGCTTAATTCAGTTGTTAGTTTATGTTAATTAAGCTAGTTAAAAGCTGTTAAATATCTGGTTATCATGTTCTAATAAGTAGATTTCATTTTAAAGCTTTAATTTGAATTTTGTCAAACCTTAAGGGGTGTTTGGATTAAGCTACTTTGACCTCAAATAGTCAAAGTGAGCTAAAGTATTTGATTAGGTCAGTTTCAATTTCATTTAAAATCAGTAGTTAAATAGTTTTTATCGGGTAAATTTTGAAAATGAAAAAGTTATGGCTTATTTTAAAAGGTTCAGCACCAGGGCACTTTAAAGGTTAAGCTAGGATTGCTTATTTTTGAGTTAGGTCCTCTAGGCTTTGGTTTGTGCTTGTTTTGTGTTTATCCACACTCAAAGAGAGTGTTTAGTGCAGCACCAAACATTAAGGACACCTGCACATTTAGTTTGGCTTTTGCCAATTGCATCAGCAGTACTAACAAGTAGTTAGTACTGCTGAGCTTCTAGTCTCATTTAAGCTAGTAATTTTAAGATTTAGGCTCTTAAATTCAAGTTAAATATAGATTAGGTATAGCTTAAGTAAAATTAAGTCTTAGTTTTCATTTATTATCTTATTTACCTAGGTGCATTTAGTTTTAAAAAGTCATTGAGTAGTCAAAAAGCCAAAAACAGTAATATTAGCTTAATGAATTAGATTTTTGATTTACTAGCTTTTAATATAGGTTTTTATGATTGAGTCTTATAGTTTAAGCATCATAAGTTAAGATTTCAAAAGAGTAGCATTTAGTCTCAGATTATTAAGTCTTTTGTTGTTTTAAATTTCTAGCTTTTTAAGTCTTAGTCTGTGTTAGCTATTGCTTCTCATCATCTTTAGTTTAATTTTTAGTATATCTTATATTTTAAAGTAGCTTATCATTTTTATGTAAATGGCCACATCATTGCTTTCTAGAGGGCTTTTTTTTTTTTTCTTCTTTTAATTCTGAAAATGAGCTTATATTAAAGCTTTTGCAAGCTTTTAAGTGTCAACTAGTTTTTTTTAGCTCAAATCCTTAGTTCCTGTGGTCAGCTGAAAAATAAGCTATTTCAGAGCTTATTTGTCACTTTCAGATAAAAAGCTTAGTTTTAAAGTTGTTTAAAATCACGTTTTTAATAAGTTTAGATATTTAGTTTTGTTAAAAGTGAGAAAAATAAAAAGTGCAAAAAGTTGGGGTTTGCCTGCCTCGAACCCACGACCTCCCTCTCAATAACCATACATGTTAACCAGTTTGCTACAATAGCTCATCCATCATTGTTTCCTTTTATTAAATACTTATACACGTTTTAATTTCCCTTTTCATTTATAAGCCGTAGCCTAATAAGCCATTTTCACAGCTTATATGATAAGCTGAGTTGAATCTTATAATTTTCTATTAATCTTTGTTACATTTTAGATGTTTCCTGAATTTTTCGTAATTTTCCATCATTTATTTTATTTTTAATAGTTTTTCGAAAGTTAAAATCTTAAAAAATCAATAAAAAATAGAAAAAAGTTTCAGAAAATTACAAAAAAATAGTTTTTAGTTTTATAGAAAATAGCTTTAGGTTTACATTCAGTAAAATCATTTTTACACCTATTAGATTTTAATTTTCATTTTTAAGCTTTAATTTCTAATTTTAAAAATAGGAATTTAATTTTAAAAATAGTTAAAAATAGTTTTCTGAGTTTTTATGTTATTTTAGACTTTTCTAAGTTTAAAAATCATTTTTTCTAAATTTTTAGTACTTAATTTGCTATTTTTTAGGATTTAATTAGATTAAATCAGTTTTAAATTCATAAAAAATTCAAAAATAATTAAAAAAATGTTTTTCTTTTTCCTAAAATTTTCTTTTGTCCTATCTTAGGTTTATAAATTTAGTTTACATTTTTAGGAGTTAAATTTAGTCTACTTGCTTATTGGTCGCGTTTTATTTGTTTCCCGTTAATTGTTAAGTGCTTTAATTGTTTTTAATTGCTTGTTTTTAATTAGTAGTTATAGAAAACTCAATCAATCTTCGAACCCATTCAAATCAGTATCCAATATCAAGCAAGGTTTCAATTTCTCAAATCGTTAGGAAAACGACCCGGGAAATCATACTTTCCGGTAAACATACGTATATTATATATTATATATATATATATATATTTTAAAGAGTGAATTTTCCTTAGGGAATTTTCTTAATTGCTCTTGTGATATTATATATTAGTGTATCTGGTCCGCCCAAATCAATACGTACAAAATATATAATATAATATATAGATACGTACTAATAAGGATAGGCCAATTATAGTATAGATAGTATTACCGTCGGGTTCAAGAAATTCACTTTTAACCAAAGCGATATCTCAAAAACCTTACGGGTCGTTTCCTCGACGAGAGGTGAATGGAAATTTACGTTCAAGTTGTAAATCAAGCTTGAATAGCATAAAAGTTTTTTGATTTTGTTTTATACTAAAAATTAAACTAAAATTAATTCTAAAACGACAAGATTATATTAAAATTGATCTAAAAAAAAACTAAAATTATACTAAACAATTAAGCTACGAGAATTATACTAAATTGATCTAAAAGATAATAAAGATGCAAATGTTTGCTAAGTGATGTGAAAAGTTCATTAAGTGTGAATTAAGGTTAATTAACGAATTAATGTCTTTAGAAAAGATAGTTATCTCACAACGTTGGCTTATACTGACAAAAATCTCTTAAAAAGGTATTAATTTCTAGATAAGTCGTTTAACTAATTTTTCGGATTTTGTCCTTAAAATATTTAAACCACAAATCTTAAATAATCAAAATTATTAATTAATTAAACATTTTTCAAATCCACACTTCAATCACAATTCCATTAATCACTTAACAAGCATTAATAAAACTACTCACTACTCATAATGAAATAAAAACTAAACATTTTTAAAAATAAAGCTACACTAAGCATGGCATAAATCAAATAGAAAAAAAAAAACATAATAAACAATAAAATAAAACTAAACTAATTAATTGAAAAAGGAGTAGAAAATGAAACCGAATTGGAGACCCGCAATTAAACGAATACCACCCAATTTATTTAACTAAAACAACTAATTAAAGTCGGTCTAGCTAAATAAACCCATAAGCTCCACGCCTCATGAGTAGACCGGTACCAAAAGTTACGAAACATAAACAAACTGTTAAGATATAAACAGTTTATAACTCATTTGCAAATATCTGTTACAATTCCAACGCACCAAATACTAAAAAACTAGAACAAGCCCAAAAACGCAGGCCCAAATTGATTAATGTGGCCCAACAGATAAAATTAGACTTAGGCCTAAATGAATTCTATTAACCAAGCAACTTAACAGAGAACTTAGGTAAAAAAAATATTCAATCTTAAAAAGGCACAAATGAAATAACACAAAAGTCCAAGCGAGAATTCGAAGATCCCCCCCCTCTCCTTTTCCTAGCGGAAAATATTAAGAATTTGGTTTTAACAAGATATGTAATAAGAAATCCTATACTAAGCACAACTAAAATAAGTTGAAAGAAATCAATAAGCTTCGGAATAAGCTAAAAGCTCTCGATTTCTAAGAGTAGTCCTAGACGTATCGAAATAGACCGAGTAACAAAATACTCGTGGCTACTTTCTATTTGAATCGAATTGAGCTAGGTATTTGATAAGACAAATCGAACAAGCAAAACAACTTAACTACGAACCAATAAGCTATTATATAAAATAAAATAAAACTTTTTTTTAAACTAAATTTCTTCTAAAACCATTTGAAAATAGTAGAAAAAGAAAAATAAGCTAACTATCCAACCAATAAGCTCTCGAGTTCTAAAAAAAATGTCAAAGACTTATTTTTAAAAAAATAATCCGAGTAAAAAAAATTCGATGCATTTTTTATGAGATCGAATCGAGCTTAAAAGAAGAAATAAAACGAGAAGAAGGATTTGAATAAGCCAAAGCTTATTTCTGAAATATAAGCCCCAATCCAAACCGGAAAAAAACTGAGATTAGCTTATTCGAGTGTAGATTTAAGGCTAAGGACTACACTCAAGCTTATTTTCGAAATAAGCAAAAGAAAAGAAAAAGAAAAGAAAGATAAGCCAAAAGTTAATAAGCACTAAATTACTCCCAAACTTTCATCTTCATTAAGCTAGAATACTTTTACAATAAGCTGAAAAGAAAATTACATTAGGCTGAAAAAATTAATACTAATAAGCTATAAATTGAAGTGGCTAAAAACTAAACTAAAATCTATCCTAAAACTACTCTAAAAAAAACTAAAAAACTGCCCAAATGTGGAGGGAGCGGATCCCTTTATAGCCAAAAGTGAGGGATCATTCTTGTAATTTTGCTTCCAATCACTCCTCCATCAAGTAGCCAATCATTGGCTTTAATTTGGGTTGTCTCGGATCGTCAAGTCATAAAAAATTGATCCAACCGATGTAGAGCTGCCACGTGTGATTCCCTTTTAGCTTAAAACTCACGCAGCAAATTGGAGTGTTGGATCAATTTTTTCAAAGTTTCATTTTGAAAGTTATATATCATAACCACGTGTCATAATTTGGTTCGTCCATTCATCTGCTAGTGCTCCCTCACATGCCAAGAGATTTGAATTAATTTCTAACCACGTGACAATGATGTCACTGACTATTTGTTGAAACAAATTTCATTTTAAACAAACTATGGTATTATTACTATTTATGCTTATGGGGCCCATACTTCATGGGTTGGACTTTCTTGTGGGCTTAAGATACAAATGGGCTGGCCCGGCTCATTTAAATGGGTTACAGGCTGGCCCAATAAAATCCGAGGGTACCGTTGGACTTGTATTCTCGCGCTCTTTCCGATCCCGTGCTCAGTTTTGTCCGGTTTTGTTTTAATTTTTGTCCGTTTCTTGATATCCATACATGCACATACACAAACACAAAAACAACATATATTTGCAATTTTTATTATGTTTTTGGTCTTTTGGGGTCGTTTTTCATGGTAAAAAGTATGTATAAAATAGCGAATACCAAATTCCCTCATACTAAAATATTGTCGTGTCCTCACGCAATGTAATAAATACGCGCTTAAAATTAAAAATTCCAATCCCCTCAAACTAATCACCTCGAAAAGTAGCAAAGTGCTCATCTAAAGGGATTAAGAAATTAATAATTAAGAAACGCCCCATTTTCCATTTTCAACATTTTTTTATTATTTTTTTTATTAATTTTTTTTTATTTTTTTATTTTTTTCATAACTTTATATTATTTCCACACTTAATAACATTTTTTTTTATTTATTTTTTAGTTGTTTTTATTTTTTTATTTTTATTATTATTTTTTTTTACTTATTATTAGGCGAGGATCATGGAACAAGCAAAATAAATTCATCGTCCCCAACTTTCACTTTTCCATACTAAGCTTAAAAACAAGATCATTGTCAAGTACAAGTCATGACACTAACACTACTCATAAATACTAACTGTGTACTTACTTTTCCTCCCTTATTTCCTAATTTTGTATCTCAAGATTTTATTTAAGTTATATACCCGAAGGCTCTTTAAGACTTTAATTTCGATACTTTTTAATTCCAAAAATAAAGCAGGATGGTTAAAAATGCAATAATTAGATCCTAGCCCTTTTCAAAAGATCAAATGTCATCAAGAATAAAGTCCACATCAAGGCAACCAAAATTTGGCTTTTATTAGGTTACTTAAGCAAGGTACCATTCATGTCATATACCCTAAGGCTCTTTAAGACATAAATGGACCAATCTTATTTGCACCATATACCCTAAGGCTCTTTAAGGTACAAACAAGACAACTTCAATCATTCCATATACCCTAAGGCTCTTTTATTAAGGAAGACTAAACAGCATCAAAAATTAAGCAACAATATCCATTCCATATACCCTAAGGCTCTTTAAGGAATGAATAAGGCTATAATTTCACTTATTAAATTCTACTTATCCCATATACCCTAAGGCTCTTTAAGGAATAAGCAAAATATTTATTAATGTGATACATATAGTATGCCAAATTAAGTATTC
Source organism: Tanacetum coccineum (assembly GCA_026074375.1). Taxonomy (NCBI): domain Eukaryota; kingdom Viridiplantae; phylum Streptophyta; class Magnoliopsida; order Asterales; family Asteraceae; genus Tanacetum; species Tanacetum coccineum. The sequence continues at coordinate 45,644 of BQNB010039958.1, forward strand.
CTGATGTGTACTCATCTTAATCACAAAGGAACTAAAGAAAAAACTTTCTTTAGGCTAATATTAACCAAAAACCGCACAACTCGTTTATTAAACATCTTATATATATAACAAGTGAAACAAGCTAATGGGAGAAAAAGCCACAATTAATACTTATGAGCTTTAAAGAAAACCAACTATTCCACGCTTAATATCATGACTTATACTCGACTCTATCATTTCTCGTTCTTCGCAATTTAAAATCTCTAAGAAAGAGACTCGCGAATGCTTAGCCTAGCGAATTAAGATCGGCACTTTAACAAGTCACATAGACTGGCAACAATCTTTATTCTAATAAATCGAGTTCGGCATAATGGATAAGCCTACATAAGACTAGCAACAAACTCGATTTAAATATGTTAAGGAAAAAGCTAAGGTATAAAACCGGTCGGATCAAAATTTATTTCTCGTTCTCACCTTTATTTATGTCACAACACTTATTTTATCACTTTATTCCAACATTTATCACTTTTTTTTCACTTTATCATGCACAAAAATTTTTAAATTTTGCTATTTTCACACAAATCACATATTTTTGGTGGAAAAACGGGTTACGTGAGAACAACGGTTGCAGGTATAATCAAATCGATAGATTCCCCCATACTAAAACTACACATTGTCCCCAATGTGTGATTCCCTCATACTAATTTTAATGCATAATCTTGATATAAAGGGGTCTCTACGCAAATCTAAAGCCGTTTATTAAGTATGCTAAAGATAAACGTTAGTCGATAAGATTTAGGATATCGGATTCCCTAAATGAAGCTGAGGATATGAAGCTCGAATATATGAACGGACAAAACCATGAGCACGAGAGTCTTCACAATCCGGGTAATCCTGGACAAAAATCACAAACCACAAAACACGAAACACGAGAAAGAGGCGAGCCCCCTCACATTAATTGTTAGAAAATAGATAAGGAGATAGAAACGCTTGTTTTTGTTATCCGAGTCACGAGCTTGACTGAATTAAGTTGTCCATGGGGAAGCAAATGGAAGAGAAAATCTCAATCGGGCTTTCATTAATGTTTGGATAAACATTAAAGCACATGAAAGTTCCATCCCGATGAGATGCCACCGGCTTTAAGTGGAGATGCCGGGGTCAAAAATGGTGTCTTCACTCCCGGTGGAGAGAAGTAAAGGAGAATCCTCAGGGTAGGTGAGAAACGGGAGAAAAGATAAATGTGAAGGAATCATCATCTTCAACATTTTAGGAAAAAACAATCTCACCTCCCCCTGGGTTAAAACATTCGTCTTCATTAAGCTCATCAAAATTGTTTATCACGGGCGCATCGGGCTCAATCATAATTAACTTTTAATCAATCAAATCTTAGCCCTTGGATCATGTACACGTATCTCCACCAATAGGAATGCCTCGGATCGCCAGCGTGGACACCTGAAGTGTCAGAGGTGTCATATATTCCTTCTAGAAGCTCTTTGAGATGCGTGTACTTTACCCTGCTAGTCTATGGTGAAAAGGGAGGGAACGTCTTGGGGAGATAAACAGTAACTTCTATTTTGACCGTGCATTGACCGAGTATAAGAGGTGTTGGGCTCGGGTTTATAAAAAGGAGTTGGGTTTAAGTGATGGGCCGGTATTAGATGTAAAAGGGGTAAGGTTAATATATAATGAACTTAACGACCGTTAGTCTTTTAAATAAAAGGACTAACGGTGTTATACATTTAAGGACTTTTTGTGAATTTGATTTAACAATAAGGGTTATTTGGGTATTTTCAAGGTTTTGTCATTTTGTGGGTTGACCAAAGCTTGATAATTCTCGGCTCTTGTGCACTCTTTCCTTCTCGTGTTCGGCTTTGTCCGTTTTTGCTTTGATTATGTCCATTTCTTTAATATCCGTACCTGCACATATACAAACACAAAAACAAGCATATATATTGCATTTTTCACACGTTTTTGGTTATTTGGGCTCGTTTAATTAGGTAAAAAGTATGTGTAAAATAGCACATACCACATGTACCTCATGTTGTTCAAGGTATGAATACAATTGATCATAGTTTGTTGTATGCAAATCTCTTGCCAACTTCACATCCG
>BQNB010039959.1:8664-47731 GCA_026074375.1 Tanacetum coccineum
AATAATTTTTCATGAAGTATATCTTCCTTCACCTCCTCTAAGCTGACGAGCTTAGAGTCTGGAGGTGATGCCTCAACGTAATCGATGTCCTCAAAAGAATCGTCATCACTCGAAGTACAATCATTGTTAAAATCAGAGAAAATCTCAAAGTGATCGTTTAAAACATCAATAGGAGAATTATCACAAAAAGGCACATCACATGTAACGTCCGAAATACCCTCGGACTTTCTTGGGATTCAGACGAGGTTCTTAACACTAGACTTTATTACTTCGTCTGATTCCATTTCTGGAATAGTGCTAAAATGCTCGTCCCCCATACTTAGAGAGTACTCAGGTTCTTCAGTTGGTAAATTGGGTGTGATTGCTTTAGAAGAATTCTCTAAATATTCCTTAAATTGAATAGAATACTCCTCATCATCATTGTCATAAAAGGTAGGACGATTCCAACTTGGACAATTAATATATTCTGATAGCTCCTCACTTATAATTTGCAAATCTTTAAGAAGTTGATGAAGCAATTCTTGTATATCCTCTGGTTTAGCATGCTGAATTTCAAAAAAATTCTCCCAAGCTAGTAATAAAATCTTTGGTGTTTCTCCAAAAGATTTACGATTAAACTTCTTTAAAAAGGTTTGTATCGATTTCATTAGGTCTTCTTTGGCTTGCAGAATTTCCACACTCGTTTCTTGAGGAGGTTGAAACTCTCCTTCCAAAGCGGATATCACTATAGTTTTTGGTTGCTCTTCAAATTCTTTAACGCTTTCCTCAGGAGGTTGATGTATGTCGTAATACTGCGGGGGTTGAATTTGGTCAAAACCGGAAGAATTAGTATAAAAATTTTGGTTTATCAGTTGACACCGAAAAGTCTCGTGAGGACCCCCGCAATTATCACAACAAAGAAAACTTGGTGAATTATGTGAATAATAATTATCATTATAGTTTTGATTGTAACACGATTCCTGCTCATAGACAAGCGGGAATCGTGGTGGACAATCATAGCCATAATGAGAATTGTTTCCACATAACTCGCACAAGTATGTCTCGTACTGGGGTTGTGGAGTGTAGTCGGAAAAATTTTGATCATTATTGAAATAATTCGAAGTTGAATCATAAGCGAATGAATTTTCATTTCTCGAAGCGCAAAACGAACAAAATCCACCTTTTAACGGGCCTTCACACCCACAACAAGTGACTGGCTTTCCATCGCCATAAGTGCAATTTAAACAAGTTCCATCTAGAAGATTAACACCACACTGTTGGCACGTACATAGATAACAATAGAAGCCATCACATGGTTGTCCACACCTCATACACTCGCTTTGTTCGAATGACGACATAATAAAGAATTAAACGAAATTAGAGGGTTGAGAAAATAAGAATTAAATGGATAAGAGGATAGAGAGGAATATTTTTAGATTTTTCAAATAACACATAAGGAAAAATAATAATAAAAATAAGGAAGAAAAATATTTTTGGTAACCGAAAGTTAAACGTGCACGGTAGCTCTCTAAAAATACGTACAAGAAAGCGGAGGAGCTGGTAAGCGCGAGGCGCTATTTAGAATAACCCTTCTCCTTTTGGGTGATGTTCTTAGGATCAAACCCGCCTTAAACTTCCCTTATAGTTCGTAACCTAGAGGTGAGCCGAAACAACAATTAACAAACGGTTATTTTTAGTATTAAAGAAAAAATAGATGTGTAAAATATTTTTGTATTTTTATGGTTTTATTAAGAAAATATTAATAAATGAAAAACGATAACTTCACGAGAAGGTTCTTCGAACGAAACGCAAAAATCATTACACACTTCCCCGGCAGCGGCGCCAAAATTTTGATCACACCCAAACACACTATATAATATAAGTATATAAGGATGTAAACAATTATAGTATAGTAAGTATTTTCCGTCGGGTTCGAGAAACAAATTTTTAACCAAAGTTGTCTTAAAAACCTCCCGGGTCGTTTTCCCTCGACGAAGCATGAATTGATAATCGGCTAAGTTCGTGATCGCGCGTTTTGAATGGTTTCAAAGATTTAGATTTGATTATCTATTTCTACAAATTTAGTGCAAAAACAAACAAAGGTAAGCTAAAAACGAAAGAAATTTAAAATCAAACACGAAAACGTTAACGGGATTAAAGAAACGAGCACTAAAACTTAAAATGAGCAAAAATAACCCTACAAGAGCCAAACTAATTTTCCTAAGTTCTAACTGGCTAATAAAAATTTTCAGAAAAAGAATTTTAATTTTTTGACTTTTAGATTTTTTATTATGAATTAAAAACACTTTTAATGAAAAACAATTATTAAAAATGCTAAACGAATTTATAAAATTCTGGGAAAAATATGAAAAGTCTATTGAACTAGTTGGGACTTAAGAAAAATAAGAAAACTAAAAAAGCAATTAAAATAAGCAGTCAAATAAGCTAAAAGGGCTGAAAAGCTTAAACTGTAAAGAAGGGTTAACTATTAAATCTTGCAAAGTATACCCGAAAAAGTCCCCAGGGCAGATGGTGTGAGTGTGTGTGTGTAAGGTTGAGGAGGGTAGAGGTCCAGGGTTCGAGCCTTGCTCACCCTGGATTTCCCCTCTTCCCTTTTTTTTATTTTTGCAAAAACTTTTAAAAACAAAGTTATAAAACAGCTTAAAACTAGCAACTTTTGTGAAAACAACTTTTTTCAAAATCAAAATTAAGCTGGGAAACAGCTTATCAAAACAGACAGATAACACTTGTTATTTTTGGCTTTTTAAACAAAACCTAAGTAAACAATTAAACTACAAAAAGCTAAAGCTTAAGTAAAATAAGCTAAAACTACCCTTTAACTGACCTAATAAGCTAGAATGAATCAAATTTGAGTAAAAACTAAAAACCATAAGCTGGAAATCCAATAAGCTCTTTGATGAAAAACAAGGTTCAAAACAGACAAACTAACTACTTTGAGCTTATTTTTAAGTGACCAAAAAGAACCTTATGGCAAATTGATTTGAAAAATATTAAAGCTTATACTAGAGACTACTTAAAACAGCTTTTAAAAACTATTTTGAAAATCAAATGATCAAAGAAAAAGCTAAATGAAAAAGCTACTTATGATGTTTAACTCTATTTTTGGTTTTTTGTATAAAAGACAAAGTGCTTACTTAAAGACCTAAAACTAATAAGCTAATAAGCTTTTAACTACAAAATAAGCTCAAACAGAACTAAATTGGCCTATGATCTACTTGTGCTCTAATTTTGAAAACCTAAATCTAACTTATACTAGCTAAAATTTTAGCTTAAAAATGGCCTTAAGGCCTTTATTACTATTTGATGCAATTGACAACTTATGACCAAAACACAAAACTAACAAAAGCAGGCCTGAGTAGTTGCTTCTAACACTTTCTAAACACCAAATCAAAGGCAACAAAAGTAGCTAATGCAGCTAAAACACACTTGAGCTTTAAAATGCACATGAATTTAAACTTATGCTAACAGATTATACTAACTATCACACTAACTAGATTAAGACTGATTTAAGCCTTCAAAAACCTAAAATCCAAACTTTATAAATGTAACATTCCGTATTTTCAGGTCATTTTTGACGTCATCTATTTTACGAGTTTCCGTGAGTGAGTGTCGACATTTAACATTTTATTTGTCGATAATAAATATTTTCGTATTTTATTATGAAAAATTTGGAGAAGAATTGATAATTTTTATTTTTGACGTTTCGGACAAGATAAAAACAGACTTAATGAGCTAATTTAAACAAGCAAATAAGCTAGAATAATAAGCTAACTACTATGTTACTATTTTTGGAATTTCAACTGATTTATAACAATAACAAGCAAACTAAGATTTAAAACTAACAAATGACTATACTAGGCTTTTAAACATCAACAATAAGCAACATTAAGCTAAGTTAAACAGCTATAAGCTGACAATAACCATTGTTAAACTAAAGTGCAATATTAAACTATAGAATGTAAAATAGAGACTTATAACAGCCTTTGCACAAACAAGGCTTATGATTGCTCCAAGAGCTGATCTACTAGCTCTAGCTTATCTTATGATAAGCTAGTAAGTTCCTGGAAGCCCTTCCATTATTGGCTTCCCTTCCATTAAAATAAGCTGAGGAAATTTGAGGTGAGATTTGAGTGACAATAAGCTCAGTTAAGCTGGTAGTAAGAGTAGCTTAAAAGAGCTTACAAGGAGCTTATAAAAGTATAACAGAGCTTATTGAGCTTTTAAGTGACTTTAAAAACATTTAAGAGCTTAATTTGCAAAAACATAAAACTTGAATTAAAGACAGAATTTAAATGAAAACAATAATTGCATTAATAAAAGTGAGATTACATTTGCTAGAAAGAAAATACAGATTAATAAAAAGCTAGAAATAAGCTACCCTAATCTACTCCTACTCCTAAACTAGATATCCAAAATGAAGAATCCTAAGCCCTATTTATAGTTGAAATGAGGAGAGCTGAGGTGGCTTGGTGTGCTTCTTCTGAGTGTGAAAACGTTGAGTGTAGCCCAAGGAATAAATCCCACCATCCAATCTTGGATTCCCATCATTCTTTTGATCGTAGCCGTTGATTTGATGTGTGTTCACTCGGATTGCCAAGCTGGCACTTCTAGAAGAGTAGGCATGCTCTTTGCATGACTAGGAGGAGCGGGGGTGAATGATTGAGACATTTACCCGCATGGTTAAGGTGACTTGACCTTGGTTTACCTTGAGGTTAGAGAAGATGAACAGTAACTTTAAAAGTTATGCGCCTTTTTTTGTTTCTAATTGTTTTTTACTGTTTGACCAATTTAAGAAAAATATTGACTTAGGCTATGCACGGGTTGGGCTTTTGGTAAAGGTTTTGGTTATTTAAACATAACGATCGTTAGTCCTTAAGTGTTAAAGGACTAACGGTGTTATCCATTTAGGGCTTTTAAGTGAAAATGTTTTAACAATATGGGCTTATAAATGAAATTTGAATTTTATTAAACTGAAAGTAATTACAAACTTTTGAAATGTAAATTACATTAAATGAAAGATAATAAGATAAAATAAGATACTATCAAGCTCATAAACTACCTACTCCTAGATGCCTCTTCTGTGTGATTAAACGTGGGTATTTATAGGCTTGAAATAAAGCTTCTAGGTCTTTAGACGCTCCCATGATCTCTAATCCTAGCCCTTCAATCTTGTTTCAATTATTTTCATCCTTTGATCATACTCCACGTATTTCTACCAATCAAAAACCATAGGATTGCCAGCATGTCATTCTGTTGTTAGGTGTCAGGCTTGTTGGCTTCTAGAAGCTTAATGGTGTGGGTGTAGTGGTTTTTACCCTGCGTGTGATATGGTAAAAGTAAAAAGAGAGGGAAAAGTTAAAAGTGATAAACAATATTTTGATTTGGGGGCGTTGACTCACTTTTTATAATTTTGACCAGGGTAACGGGTAAAAAGAGATTGGGCTTATGGTTTTGGGTTAGGCCAGAGTAAAGGTTATAGGGCTAAAACGATTATTGGTTGTAAAGGTTAAGGACTAACGAGCAATTTGAAAAGGACTGATGGTGTTAGTCCTCAAGGACTAACTTTGTAATAGTTTTAGGTATTTTAGGGTTAAAGGATTAACGGGATTGGAATTGATTAAGACTTAAGATAAATTTGCCTTCGGCTTCGATTTCTTGTACTCTTTTAATTATCGTGCATGGTTTTGTTGTTTTTAGCTTTGTTTTTGTCCTTTTGTTGATATTCGTTACTTGCAAGACACAATTCACAATACAAACGAATACAATGCATTTTTTTGTATTTATTGGTCATTATTGGTTTTTTAGCTCGTTTTATTAGGTAAAAGGTTTGTGTATTTAAGCACATACCACTAATCATTAACCATGAGTTTTATGCGAATAAGGATGTGATCGAGCATGCATGTCTATTCCATCATTACGGCCATGTATGCATGTCTCAGCTGCCTTGTTGGTTTATTACTATTGGTGAAAGTTAGAAGATCCATACCCTATATTACTCTACTAGTCCTACTTTTTAGCTTATTCGAGGTGGGAGTGAGCAGTCATATGTGTCTATCCTGTCGTTATAGGTGTGTATGTGTGGTCTTTGTCGCCCTCCTGTAATATTGATATCGATAAAGATTCGTTAGAGTACACAACCAAACTTATCATACAAACCTATATTTAACCTTTATAAACTTGGTTTTTTTTTTTTTTTTATCTCCCCTTAGCTTTAGAAGGTGAGAATGTGTATACCTTGCCAAGCTTATAATAAATACTCTTACATGTCTGAGCAATAAGCAATTAGTACATATTCCACAAAGAGTTAGTTTAGTGATTTTTATGTTTTTCATCTTCCTATTGTCGTGAGGTGATATTGGCTGTGTACTTGTAATAGATCAAATAAATGCTTTAACAGAAAATATCCTTAGGGATACATTTTTATAGAGTTTTGAAGGCTACTTAAGGACAAGTAGGATTCAAGTGGGGGATATTTGATGACATCAAATAACATCTATTTTATAGCATCATTTATCCCATGTAATTAACCCATTTTGTATAATTATTGCAAAGAATTGTTACTTAATCGTTTATATTTGAGAATTGCAGTAATTATGGAGTACTTGGTGAATATTAGCAAAAGGCGTAGCATTTTGGAGCTTAAACGAAGACATTTTGAAGAATACTATTCTGACAACCAATACACCATATCCATCAAGGAAGATACGGCGTATCCGTGCTTGTTGCACTCACCAAAGTGGAGCTTAAATGAAGATATTTTGAAGATTACTATTCTAAAGACCAATACGCCGTATCCATCAAGGAAGATACGGCGTATCCGTGCCTGCACTCACCAAAGACCACAAAGGAAAGAAGATCAATACGCCGTATCCAGAAGAAGTCAATACGCCGTATTGAAGGACTTCCAGACCCTATAAATACAAAACTCAAAAACGAGTTTTAAGTGTGCTAAATCATATTCTCGATACCTAAACCATAAAAGTCGATTTTTAGAGGAGAAAAAGAGCAGAAGAGGTCTTGCAACGCATTCCAATCCATAGAAGACAACGTGTAATTTCTTATACTTTTGTAATCGTTTAGTTTTTGGTATCATTCGTTAACTCGGTTAGTTTACCTTGGCTAAAACAATTACTCTTGTATTAATTATGATGTTTGAAGGCTAATACCTTCGGGTATTAGCCATTATTATGAAGATCTAAATGTTTGGTTTTGTTTATATCTTGATTGCTTAATTTATCGTTGCATGCTTGTTTATGTTTATCAATTCATACTTGTTTACGTGCTTTTATATGCGACCTATCATTCAACTGGATCTAGTGATACGAACCAAGTAATCTAGATGCCGGGATAGCTCTCCATATAGTTATTTATACATCTTGAATCATAGGATCACAATTATTGTCCTTCTAAAATCGTGCAAAGGATACGCTTCGGGCTTAACTAGTTTATGGAAATTGCCTTTGGTTTATTGAACATGTTGACTAGTAGGTGAATCTAGATAATTCAACAAGTAATGTTCTGATTCTATTAGATAGTTGGACAAGTGGACTACTAGTGTATAAATTGCCATTAAGCAGTAAGTGGGTAAAGTCTCTATGAGTTAGGGTTTAACAAGATCACCATTGCTTTAATCCCTAAGATAGATTATAATCAAGTAATAAGGATGCTTTAATTATGACAGAATTAATGTGTCTAGGTCTTAGGATGAAGTCCCGCCTAAGTCTAAGAATGATATGGCTCTTCGAGATAAGTAATCATTGCACTAAATAAACAAACCAACTTCTAATTGGATTAATGATGGCTAATACAGTTTTCTATCATAAGGCTTATTCGCTCTTTTATTTTCTGTTAATTTTCTTGCGTGGGTTAAAGTGTCTTGAATTGATTGTAGTCATCGACCAAACCCGTGCCAGTCTCTCAGGCTGAAACCTCCCTTTTACCTGTTAGAATTAGGATTAGTACTAACATAGGATTAGCATAGGTTTGACTTAGATTAGAATTAACTGAGATTAAGTAAACCAAAATATAAATAAATTGAGAGATTTAACCTCGCTTCAAGTGTTCGACACCCTACTTACCACGAATCTACCACCGACTGGGTATACTGCCGGTTAAAGTGTTGTTTGTTGATAAAATATAATGCCTAAAAACATTACTAATATTTTTTCACATCTTTACGTTTTGATAATCATAAAATATAAAAACCATTAGCTTACCCTGGGTTTTGAATCCGAGACCAAGCTCCGGCGTGAGGATAAGTATATGCTTGGTATAAGTTTTAGTGAGAGAAGTTAGAGAGAGAGAGCGAGAGAGAGAGAGTAGAGGGAAGTGTCTGTGTCTAACTTGCATGTTCATGTGCGTGAATAGTTCATTATATACTACCTGAGTTTAGCTCCAAAACAAGAGCATTGTGGAAGCTAAGTTGTCTTCTAGAGGTAACACATCAGTCACTGGCATGAGTTAGACTTGGTCTTCGGAGTCAAGGTTGTCTCCATGCTCCAAGTACTGGTTGTGTACCAAATGTTTGTGCCATTCGTACATCGTACGTTAGTTGTCAGTGTACTAGCTCCGATGAAGACAATGCTCCACCTCACGTGTAGGCATTGCTCCTTACCTCCTGTGCAGACTGCTGCTCCTTACCTCCTGTGCAGACTGATGCTCTTTACTTCCTGTGCAGACTACTGCTCCTTACTTCCTGAGCAGACTACTACTCCTTACATCCTGTGCAGACTGCTGCTCCTTACTTCTTGAGCAGACTGCTGCTCCTTACTTCCTGTGCAGAATGTTGCTCCTTACTTCTTGAGCAGACTGTTGCTCCTTACTTCCTGAGCAGACTGTTGCTCCTTCTCATGAAGAGACATTGTTCTTTACCTCATGAGGAGACATTGCTCTCCTCCTTAGAAGACATTACTTCACCTCCCAAGGAGACATTGTTCCTTACCTCCTAAGGAGACATTACTTCACCTCCTAAGGAGACATTGTTCCTTACCTCCCGAGGAGACTGCTTCACCTCCTGAGGAAACATTGTTCCTTACCTCCTGAGGAGACATTACTTCACCTCCCGAGGAGACATTGAACCTTACCTTCTAAGGAGACATTACTTTACCTCATGAGGAGACATTGTTCCTTACCTCCTGAGGAGATATTACTTCACCTCATGAGGATACATTGTTCCTTACCTCATGGAGAAACATTGCTCCTCCTCTTGATTAGACATTGCTCCATAGTCATTGCCTCTGGACCTGAGGTGGCCTTCGTCAACCCAGCTACTCCAGCCAACCGTTCCAATATGGAGTGGTTTTGTCTTAGGAATGTTAATTGTGCTTGTCTCCCCCAAAGTATACGGAGGAGACCATACCTCATCAAGATTAAAGGAAGACGTTTTTGGTACATCTTGGTACATGTTCTTGATATCCTAGATGGCAAATAGAGTTTGAGTTTAATGTATTTTTGCTTAGGGTACATGTAAAAAATGTCCTTCTCATTTTTGATATTCGCATTCGCTGTCATCCTTTTGTTTCGCAAAAAATGTCATATATATGGTAGTTTTGTTGCAAGTGATGCCATTAACGACCGTTAGTTTTGTTCATTAAGTCGCCTCACATGCTGTGAGGACAATGTCGTTTTTTCTCCTTTCTCGCTCGTTTACACCTACACAGCCCTTGCCATGCAACTTACATTCCTAATAAACACATTTCTTATTTCTTCTATGCATAAACAGTGTCATCTCATTTTAACCCTTGATTTTTGAAAATCAAGAACAAAAATCACTAAATCAGAATGGTTAGAACTTAATTTTGGCAGATTCGAGATCACAATGATCCGAATCATGATCTTTGGGTTGTTTATGGTAAGAATTGTTTCTTATCGACTTTTATGATATTTTTGGTTCGAATGTGACATGTTTAACATGCAAAGTGTGAAGTAGGTTACGTTGAATTTCAAAATTGTAATGCTTGTTTTGATTTTGATTTTTTTGATTTTATTATGTTTTCTGTTCAACTACTTATCAAAACTTGTTTACCATGAAAATCCACCACAATGATGAGTTTTCCAAACATCCTGAAAGACAATACAAGTTTGTTGTGTTAGATTATGTTGACCTAATATTGTGACAGGTTCTTCATTCATGAGTTGGTTGTTTAGGGAACTAGGTTTAAAGGATAATAATAAGATCATGTATACGCATTTTAGGATCCATGGCATGTCTTTTGATGATGGGATGGTTCTGTTAATGGTGGATGAAGATGTCATCAACTTATTGAATTATGTCCCAGGTGTAAAGAAATAGAGGTTTATATAGAAACTAAAGTGTGATTGGTAGAAAAATATTTAGCGAAGTTGCTTGTTAGATATAGCAAAAGTGTAGCCAATGGTGTAGTGATTGAGGAGATTATTTAAGATAATGTTGTTTCTAGCAGTGGAAAAGAATCAAGGTTGTTAATGTTAAAGTGGTCTTAGATCGGTAACGAGGAGGTTGTTTCTAGCAATGGCAAATAATCAAGGTTGTTAGTTAGAGTGACATGAGAAGGGTAAAGAGGAGGAACATGTTGACACTTCAATTCATGCTTCAACTTCTTCTGATGTTTGTCCAGTAGGCGAATCTAGGAATGATTAGAATGTAAAAAACTTAGATAATGACAATGAGGTACCAATGGCCAACACATTGAGTTTTAGGAATTGAATGGAAGACTCTGATGTAGAGATCCATAATGTGGCAAATGAACATAAGAATGTTGATTGTGTACATGATAGACTGCTGGCGAGATTCATGAAAAAGTGCAGGAGACACTTATGGATGATGATTTGTTCCAAAAAGATAGTGTTGTGGACTAGAAATAGTATTCTTATCATTTTGTTGATAAACAACAAGATATTGCAAATGGTTATTGAGCTAAAGCATCCCGATGAGGAAGTGTTTTTTCAAACAAGTGGTGCTCTAGTAGATCTTGGTCAGGATATTGATAAAAAAAATTAAAATGGAAGAAAATGAGGATGAAGAAGAAGAATGTTTTATTGGAGGGGATGAGAGTGACTTTCAGAATGATGACAATGAAATACCCTACACAGAACCTGAATTAGATATGCAAAATTTCCACGTTTAGGTTGAAGCAAACCTACATCAATCTAGGATGGAAGCGGATACAATACGATATGGAATGAATATGGTGCTTATGTAATTAATTTGGATGATTTTCATAGTGTTAATGATGGTATTATGAGCATCCTTTACAAACTAGAAAACGAATCTTGGGGCAAATTAGAAGGGAATACGAGGGAAAGGCAAACATTTACAATATATTTATCCCTTAAACAATGACTATGCGATAATGAATAATCTTAGGAAAACTTATGATTTTAAAAAAAGTTTGAAAAAGCTAAAAAGGAAAGAGATGATTTAAAACTTACATTAGAAAAGTTTGAAAATTCATCTAAGAATCTAAGCAAACTGTTAGAGATTCAAGTAAGTGATAAGTTCAAGACTAGTGTAGGGCTATGTAGTCAAGTGGTTGATGTCAAGTGGTTGATAGTCAGGTGAATGATAAGTACAAATCAAGAGAAGGGTATCATGCAGTTCTACCTCCTATAATAGGAACTTCCTGCCCCTAAAACCTAATTTGATCTTGGTAATGAGTAAGAATATGTTGTAGTGAGTATAATAACTTGTGTGCCATGTTTTTCATCTAGTAAAGTTAAGACTAGTGGTGTCAAAAACATAAGTTTGTTAGTGATCCATTATAGAAGATGGATCTGACAGTGAGGATGAGAATGAGACTGAGTTTAAGTCTAAACAGAAAAAACCTAGTTTTGCTAAAGTAGAATTTGTTAAATCTAATGAGCATGTGAAAATACCTAGGGAGTCTATTGAGAAGGTAGAGAATAATAAGCAAGCTAAATACCCTAGGAAAAATAGTCAAAGTCCTAGAGGTAACAAGAGAAACTAGAATAATTTGATGACTCATAAATTAGGAAGTATTTGAGTTTAAAAATAAAGCTTGCTATGTGTGTGGCAGTTTTAACCATTTAATTAAAGAATGTGATTTTTATGAAAAGAAAATGGTAGAAAAACCTGTATGGAACAATGCTAGTATGGTGAATCACCAAAATTCTCAAAGATTGACTCACCCTCATCCAAAAGGAAATTTTATTCCAAAAGCAGTCTTAATAAAATCTGGCCATAAAACACTTAATACTGCTAGGAAAAACTCTTCAAAAGTAGTAGTATCAGTTAATACTGCCAAACCAATTAATACTACCTGCCTAAGACCAATAGTGAATAGTGCAAGGAAAGTATCAAATGTTTTTAATAGAGCACATTCACATGTTAGAAGGCTATTTAACAAGTTTACAACAAATAAGAACAGTAATTTAAATGAAAAGCGTATAATAGTTAGAAGGAAATGTTACTACTGTGAGAAATCAATAGCTGTAGTAAGTGATAATAAAGGGAAATGTAGGCTAATGCTGTTAGGCTCTCAGCATGTTGGGTTGGAGACAAAAGCTAAATGTTTTGGACCATGTCTCCAGGCTTAATGTGGCATCAATGAACTTTTAAAAGATTTTAATTGTGATGCACCAAAGGAGATCCAGTTATAATGGCTTGGGTCCCTAAGAGAGCATGATTCTCTTACTTTTATGCAGGGCAATCCACAGCTAGAATTGCAGGAAAAAGGAGTAATTGACAATGGATGCTCTAGGCACATGACTAGAAACAAGTCCTACCTCTTAGATTATGAAGAAATTGATGGTGGATTTGTTGCCTTTAGAGGAGGAAAAGAAGGATGCTGAACATCTAGACGAAGGATGATCAGTATGGTGCTCAAAATACAGAGGTGCTAGAGTTAATCTAGAGCAGGATGAAAGTGTTAATCAGTACTAACAATATCAATAATGTTTAGTTCATCTGTAATATGCTAACTAGATGATAATTGTTGGTTGATGAGAATATAGTCTATAGATGTGTTGATGATCCAAATATGCCTAATTTAGAAGAAATTGTCTATTCAGATGTTGATGCAGAGGCTGACATGACTAATTTAGATACACATATCTAGTTCCTTCTACTCCAAATACAAGAATCCATAAAGATCATTCACTTGATCATGTGATTGGTGATGTGCAGTCTGGTGTACAGACAAGGAGAATGACAAAGACTACAAATGAACAAGGGTTTATTAGTGCTGTTTATGAAGGGAAAACTCATGAAGACCTTCATACTTGTCTGTTTGCTTGTTTCCTATCCCAGGAAGAGCCCAAAAAGGTAATCCAAGCATTAAAAGATCCAAGCTGGATAGAAGCTATGCAAGAAGAGCTTCTGCAGTTCAAGTTACAACAGGTTTGGACCTTGGTGGATTTACCACATGGCAAAAGAGCCATTGGTACTAAATGGGTGTACAGGAACAAGAAAGATGAAAGAGGTATTGTGATTAGAAACAAGGCAAGGCTGGTTGCACAGGGTTACACTCAAGAAGAGGGAATAGATTATGATGAGGTTTTTGCTCCAGTTGCTAGGATTGAAGCAATTAGGCTGTTCTTAGCCTATGCCTCATTCAAAGACTTTGTAGTATACCAGATGGATGTGAAGAGTGCATTTCTGTATGGCAAGATTGAAGAGGAAGTTTATGTCTGTCAACCTCCAGGGTTTGAAGATCCAGAGTTCCCTGACAGAGTTTATAAGGTAGAAAAGGCATTATATGGTCTACATCAAGCTCCTAGAGCTTGGTATGAGACTTTATCTACCTATTTATTGGACAATGGATTTCAGAGAGGTCAGATAGATAAGACTTTGTTCATTAAAAGAGTCAAAAGTGATATTCTACTAGTTCAAGTATATGTTGATGATATCATTTTTGGATCTACTAAAAAGAAGTTATGCATTGAGTTTGAGAAATTGATGCACAAGAAGTTCCAGATGAGTTCTATGGGTGAGCTAACTTTCTTCTTAGGACTACAAGTGACACAGAAAGATGATGGGATTTTCATCAGTCAAGACAAGTATGTGGATGAAATTTTGAAGAAGTTTGGTTTTTCAACTGTGAAGACAGCAAGTACACCCATGGAGACTTCAAAGCCATTGCTCAAGGATGCAGAAGCTGAAGATGTTGATGTTCACTTATATAGATCAATGATTGGCTCATTGATGTATTTAACATCTTCAAGGCCTGATATAATGTTTGTT
Source organism: Tanacetum coccineum (assembly GCA_026074375.1). Classification (NCBI taxonomy): domain Eukaryota; kingdom Viridiplantae; phylum Streptophyta; class Magnoliopsida; order Asterales; family Asteraceae; genus Tanacetum; species Tanacetum coccineum. The sequence goes on from BQNB010039959.1 coordinate 22,844, forward strand.
GTATGTGCTTGTGCAAGATTCCAAGTCACACCTAAAGTTTCACATCTTCATGCTGTGAAAAGAATCTTTAGATACTTGAAAGGTCAACCTAAATTGGGCCTTTGGTATCCTAAGGATTCACCATTTTATTTAGAAGCTTATTCTAATAGTGACTATGCTGGTGCAAGTTTAGACAGGAAATCCACAACAGGAGGTTGTCAATTTCTTGGAAGCAGATTGATTTCATGGCAATGCAAGAAGCAAACTGTAGTTTCCAACTCTACTACTGAGGCAGAATATGTGGCTACTGCTAGTTTCTGTGGACAAGTACTCTGGATTCAAAATCAAATGCTGGATTATGGATACAATTTCATGAATACCAAGATTTTCATTGACAATGAAAGCACCATCTGCATAGTTAAGAATCCAGTGTTTCACTCAAAGACTAAGCACATTGAGATTAGACATCACTTTATTAGAGATTCCAATGAGAAGAAACTTATTCAGATGATAAAGATTCACACAGATCGGAATGTTACATATTTGCTCACAAAAGCATTTGATGTTGGTAGATTTCAATATCTGACTGCAAGTATAGGAATGCTTAACCTCTGAAGTATTTATTGAGGGGAGGTTAATTATGTTTATATGCAGCGGATTATGCATAAATGTGCTTGAAATGGAATGGAACAGCAGCTAATGATGAAATTCAAGTTAGTGCTGTTGGCCTAACTTTCAACTGGTAAGTATAATTAGTGCTGCTAGTTATACTTAATACTACTATGTTAATGCTGTTAGTTATACTTACTACTGTTTGTTATAATTAATATTATGAGTAATAAGAGAAAATAGTAAGCTAAAAACAAAAAGAAAGACGTGTGACATAAAAATAGACAGAGTGATTCAGTGAGAAAAAGAAATGAGAGAAAATAGTGAGCTGAAAAACAAAAAGAGAGATGTGTGACATAAAAACAGACAGAGTGATTCAGTGAGAAAAAGAAATGAGAAAAAATAGTGAGCTGAAAAACAAAAAGAGAGCTTATGAGAATCAAAAGTGATGATGGAAATGCTTTTTGGAACAAAATTAGAGTTAATGCTGGTGACTCAAAGTTAATGCTGTTAGGCATAAACTTACTACTGCTGGTTAAGTTAATGCTGCCAGGCATACACTTACTACTAACAGTGTTAGTTAATGCTGCCAGTTTAAGTTAATGCTGTTGAGGGTGATTTCATAAATACTTCGATTAAGGGTTTCAATCACTCATTCGATCGATTTTACACTTTGATATACTCTCTAATCATAAGCCCTAACTTAAATTTATCATTCATTATCAAAACCAACACAATGTCGAACCTAAAGTTTGCTGAAACTCATAATTTGGTTGCGTTGTTGGAGAAACCCGAAGAAAGTGATGGGTTTAAAGGAATTATTGACTTTTTGAATGCAAGTTGTATCAGATATGCGCTAACGGTGAATCCCACCATCTATACTTCATGCATTAAACAGTTCCTAACTACTGCTAAGGCAAAAACTATCAATGGGGAAGTACATATACAAGCCCTAGTAGATGGGAAGAAGGTGATCGTCACTAAGACGAGTGTGAGAAGAGCTCTTTAATTAAAATATGCTGAAGGTACTGAATGTCTACCCAATGCTACCATTTTTACAAAACTAGAAAGAATGGGGTTTGTACAAGTGTTCCTGGATAAACAAGTTGAAGGAATGACCAAACATAAAGAAATTTATGTTACACCTTCTCACACTAAAAAGGTCTTTGCAAATATGAAGAGAGAAGGAAAAGGTTTTTCTGGGAGAGTTACCCCTTTATTTCAAACCATGATGGTTCAAGCTCCTAAAGAATTAGGTGAGGGTTTAGAAATACCAACTGATCCTCAACACACACCTACCATTAATCAACCATCATCGTCACAACCTCTAAAGAAGCAAAAGCCTAGGAAGACCAAGAAACATAACACTGAGGTTTCTCAACCTAGTGATCCCACACAACCTATGGCAGATAAGACTGAAGATGTGGAAAGTATACCTATACATTCTAATGATCCACTACTCAGTGGTGAGAATAGATTGAAACTAAATGAATTGATGGAACTTTGCACCAACTTGTCACAAAGAGTTCTTGATTTGGAGAACACAAAGACCTCTCAAGTTGTAGAGATTGCTAAATTAAAGGAGAAGGTCAAGAAGCTAGAAAGAAAGAGTAAGTCAAGAACTCTAGGGCTTAAAAGGTTAAGGAAGGTTGGTAGAACTGCAAGAATAGAATCCTCCGAAGATGAAGGTTTGGGTGCTCAGGAGGATGCATCCAAACAGGGGAGGAAAATTATTGATCTTGATGTAAATGCAGAGGTTACTTTGGTTGATGAGGCTCAGGAGAGAAATGATGATAATTTAATGTTTGATACAGGAGTTTTTGATGAGCATGAAGTTAAAGTTGAAAAGGTAGTTAGTACTACTAAAGTTACTACTGCCAGTACTACAACAACAACTGTTGATGAGTTGACTCTGGCTCAGACCCTAATAGAGATCAAAGTAGCTAAACCTAAGGCTGTTACAACTGCTGCTACAACAACTACAACTGCTGTTACAAGACCCAAGGCTAGAGGAGTTATAGTTCAAGAGCCAAGTAAATTTAGAACAACAACATCATCTTCTTAAACATCATAATTTCCATAGGCTAAAGACAAAGGCAAGGCAAAGATGATAGAACTTGAGAAGCCTTTGAAAAAGAAAGATCAAATTTTAGTGGATGAAGAAATTGATCAAAGACTTCAAGAAGAATTGCAAGCTGAATTAGAAGAAGAGGAAAGGCTGGCAAGACAAAAAGAAGAAAGGATAACTTAATTTCATGGGATAATACTTAAGCTATGATGGAGGCAGATTATGAGTTAGCTCAGAGACTACAAGCCGAAGAACAGGGTGAGTTGACCATTGAAGAAAGATCAAAACTGTTTGTAAAGCTCATGGACAAAAGGAGGAAGCACTCTGCAAAGCTTAGAGCTAAAGAGATCAGAAGAAAACCACCAACCAAAGCTCAAAAGAGGAATCCAATGTGTACTTATTTGAAAAATATAGGTAATTACAAGCATAGTCAGTTGAAGAACAAAAGTTTTAAAGAAATTCAGATGTTATTTGACAATACTATGAAGTGGGTAGATTCATTTGTTCCTATGGATACAGAGGTTGTGGAAGGAAGTAAAAGTCAGGCAGAAGGAAGTAAGAAGAGAACAAGAGAAGAACTTAAGTCTGATAATTCAAAGAAGCAAAAGATAGATGAGAATGTAGAAGCTGAAGTGGATGATGAAGCAGAAATGAAAAAGCTTATCGAGATAGTTCCTGATGATGAGGTAGCAATTGATGCTGTACCACAAGCCACTAAGTCCCCAATCATTGTTGACTGGAAAATCATCAAAGAAGGAAAGATAGGATACTTTCAAATCATTAGAGCTGATGGTAGTTCAAGGAGGTATTCATCAATGATTAGGATGCTTTAAAACATTGACAAAGAAGACCTGGAAACACTTTAGAAGTTGGTTAAAGCTAAACATGAGAATACAAGGCCAGAAGAGGCATATGAAAGAGTGTTATAGGGTGATCTGAAGGTAATGTTTGAACCAGATGTAGAAAGTGAAGTATGAAAAAATCTACAAGGATACAATGTGACAGTTTGGAAGCTATTTTATTCAAGTGGAGTACATTTTGTGAGATTTTAGAATCTGTATATCTTTATGCTGGTAGAGAAAAAGTATCCACTCACACCTGCAACAATCACAAAAATGCTCAACAAGAAGCTTCAAACTGACCATTGGTATGAGATGTGCTACCAACTTCTGAAACTCATGACAAAACATGTCAAGAATCCTGGAAGTATTTGAATGCATCCTCCTGGTGATGGTGGAGACTTTTAATGAAGAAACTTGAGATTCAGAAGAAGAATATCAAGTTTAGGGGAGGATTGTTGGGATTAAAAGCTTCTTGATGCTGTTTGGAAGTAACTGCTGCTAAGTTAGTGCTGTTGGAATAAAAGTTAATGCTGCTACTTACAACTGGTGAAGGATTACAACTGCTAGAAGAGTTTCTACTGTCAGAAGGATAAAGACAAGAGAAATGATTAAGATGAAGATTGTTTATCAAGATTAATTACGGGATAAGTATGAGATATTTTTGTAAAAGATACGTATAAGTTATTTGTTTAGAAGATCATGATAACTTAGGAAAATATTGTAAGCCTGTTAGGATATATAGCTTCAAGATTGTAAACCCTAGTAGTACACAGAGTACTCGTATTATTGATAATAATAATATTGGAGCTTTTCAGTGATATCATTGTTTATACATTTTACTGTTTCATTAATATTCTTCTAAGTATTAAAGAGTAGATTCCGCATACTCATTAGTATTCATAGTTGTTTTGGATCTATCCAAAGTAACTTAACCTTTACAAGCTAAGGAATCGATCTTAAGTTGGGATCAACAAGTACTTGTGTCCAGTTTAAAAATCAACCAATGTTTCTCACCCCAAGTTATAAAACATTTATTAAAAACGAGTAAAAGTAGGGCTATGAACTCACCTCGAGTTGGTGAAATGAAAGAGTAAACGTCTAGAAATATGAACACACAGAAACGAACGATGGTACACGGATGCGAAATAAGAATATAGGTTTCGGCTTAGAATTGGAATGATGGAAGAATGCGGATGATGCATGATATGTGTGAAATACACATATCCGTTTATACCTAAAATGGCCCAATTAAGCCTAAAACAGACTAAAAATGGCAAATATATGCTTGTTTTTATGTTTTGTGTATGCAGGTACGGATAAGATAAAAATCACAAGAAAATGGTCAAAACTGGGCAAACACGGACACGAGGAACGGAAGAGCAAAAAAGAAGTCAGGAAATCAAGCCAAAGTAAAAAAGGTCAAAGCTTCAGTCAACTATGGGTCAACTCAGGTCAAGCCACAAAATGACAAAAGTACAAAACTAGTCCCTCAAAATTCTAAAGTTACACAAATGGTCCCTAAGCCTAAATGGGCCAAAACCTATTAAAACCATACCCGGACCCAAAAAAATCACAACCAATAGTCAAAGCCCAAAACCTAGGCCCATTTTCCTTTTATCTAAGTTAAGGGACCATTCCTGCCATTTTTAAAACCATTTCACCACTTGATTTACATTGCAATTATAATTCAAAAACCACAAGGACTGAAATTGCCATAATCCCAAACTCACACCACCCGTTTTACCCAATTCAGTTAAACTAAAAAAAGGGCGCCAAGAACAAACACTATTCACCCATCCCCTACCTTTCACCACACAGTCAAAAACAAAGGGCAATTCTAAATTAAAGGGTGCAATAGTCAATTCAATGGAGCTAGTACAAGATGGCAGGGAGAAAGTTGTCAAATCATGAGTCCTAATTGGTTAAGTCAAGCAAGAATGACACGTTGGATGTAGGGAAGCACAAGGAATATTAGAATTTGCACTTGAATCACTTTCATATCAAACACAAGGTGTCTCACAACGGATTGCCAAGCTGGCAATCCGTGTGAGTTAGATATGATCCAAGGGTGGAGAATTATGATCCAATCATTAAGAGAATCCAATGGCAGAGATTAGAAGGAGCGTGGGTTGCAAGCAACATCCTAGAAGCTTCTTCAACTGGCTATAAAAAGCCCACACCTCTCACACACACATATCTTTTTTCTTCCTTTTTTACCTAGTTTAGGTTTTAGCTTTTTAATAGCTTATTGTAATTTACTTTTAAAATCAGTTGTAATCTCTTTCAGTAATGTAATCAATCCTTTTTCAGTTAATGAAATCTACTTTTTCCTATTAATCATTTGTGATAAGCTCTCAATTTACTTATAGTTTTTGTGTTATGACTCATAAGCTCTCAATAAGCTCATTTCAGCTCTCTAAGTCTCTAAGCTTAGATTGAGCTTAAATTAGTCTTAATTAATACATAAATCCTAAAATCAGCTTAATTACTTTTGTTATTTGGACATAAAAGCTTTTGGAAGGTGAGCCAATCATGGAAGGGCTTACAAGGACTTAACTGGCTTATCTCTGATAAGCCAGAGCTGTAGATAAGCTCTAAGAGCCTATAAGCTTCTGTTAAGCTGAAGCTCTTTGTAAGTTTCCTATTTACTTTACTTGTCTTAATTTTCCTAGTCTTAATATTGCTTAGTTGTTTACTATTTGCTTAAATCTTCTTATTATCTTGCTTATATGTGCTTATAAATGTCTAAATGTGCTTATCTATCATGTTTCGTAATCTGATTTTAGTCATTATAATCTAGATTTCATATTACTTAATATTATCTTATAAATCATAAAAACCAAAAAATTAGATATCATAGTTATAGATCTTTGATTCTGGCTATTCAGTTATGGATTTATGTTTGTTTAGTTAGTTATAAGCTAATTTTCATCTGGTAATTAGGTCTTGATAGCTAGTTTTCAAATTACTAAGCTATATGAAATCTGTCAAAATTTTAAGGAGTGTTTGGATCAGTCTTGTTTGACCTGTAAAAGTCAAAGGATCTTGGTAATTTTTCTTAAGTCAGCTTTCATATCATGTTTGATTAAGATTAGAGCAAGTTTTAAGGTTTAGTTTGAGCTTAATTTCATTTTGGAGCTTATTTAACTTGGCTATGCACCAGGGGAGCTTTTTCCTCTAATAATTTCTTTGAAATTTTGATCCAAGCTTCATTGAGCTTGGATCTTGCTTGTGTTGGTTTAAAACTCATTCAATAGGAGTGTGTTGTGCAGGATTGACCACAAAGGTATCCTGCACTTTTGTTTGCTTACTTGTCAATTACATCAGCAGTAGTAACATCAGTTACTACTGCTGACTTTTCTAGTATCATTTAGGTAAGTTAATGTAGGATTTAGGATCTAAATTTCAGCTAGCTTATAACTCACATATAGCTTAATATAGTTTAAATCTCATTTTTCATTTTTTAGCTTAATTCTAGTTTGCATTAGCTTCTAAAAGTCATCAAAAATCTTTAAAAAATCAAAAACAGTAGTAACTAGTTTTAGGATTTAATCTTAGATTACTAGCTTATAGCTTAGGTTTTTATAACTTGGATACTTAGCTTATATATAGGTTAAATAGTTTTCAAAAGCTTAGGGATTAGTTTAGCTTATTGCGCATTTTAGCTTATAGAGTCTTTGAGCCTTTTGAATTGCTTCCTGAGTTTGCTACTTTGTTCATCAATTTCAGTTAGTTTAAAATGATTTTAGTTAATATAGCTTTTCATTTTTAGCTTATATTCATCACAAGCTACCTGGATCATCTCTTGGTTTTAAATTTGAGTTTAAACTAAGCTTTGTACAAGCTTTTTAGTCCAAACAAGCAATTTTGAGCTTAAAAGCTCACTTACTGTAGACAGAACTTCATAAGCTCTTTTTGAGCTGAATTTTGAGTTATAGCTTATGCTTCTTTTATTAAAAGTGCTTAGAATTATGTGCTTAATAGGTTTGAGATTTTGGTTTTGAAAAATAAAAAGAAAAGTGCAAAAAGGGTGTTGCCAGATTCGAACTAAGGACCTCACACTCACAAACCATACGTGTTAACCAATATCCTACAATAGCTCATCCATTAGATCCTCTTCCCATTTAATACTTGTACTCATTTTCTTTTCCCTTTTTGATTAAAAGCCGTAGCCTAATAAGCTACTTTCACAGCTTATTTGATAAGTTGAGCTGCTTCTTTTACTTTTCTAGTAAACCTTGTTTCATTTTAGATTTTTCTTGAATTTTTCACATTTTTCCCTTTATTTTATTAATTTCTAGGAATTTTCATAGATTTAAAATTTAGAAAATCAATAAAAAATACAAAAATAACTTTTAAAAATACAAAAAAATAGTTTTTAGTTTTAGAAAAATGACTTTTAGTTTTACATTCAGAAAAATCATTTTTACCTCTTTTAAAATTTTATTTTCATTTCTTAGGCTTTTATTTTTAATTTTAAAAATAGGATTTTAATTTTAAAATTAGTTAAAAATAGTTCTCTGAGTTATTATGTTATTTTAGATTTTTCTAAGTTTAAAAATCATTTTTCTTAATTTTTAGGACTTAATTTGATATTTTCTAGGATTTAATTAGATAAAATTAGTTTTTAATTCATAATTAATTCAAAAATAATCAAAAAAAATATTTTTCTTTTTCCTAAAATTTTCTTTTGTCTTATTTTAGGTTTAGAAATTTAGTTTGCATTTTTAAGAGTTAATTTTGCTTAATTTGCTTTATTGTCGCGTTTTATTTGCTCCCGTTAATTGCTTATTGTTTAATTGCTAGTTTTTAATTGTTTCTTTTAATTGGTAGATATAGATAATCAAATCAATCTTGGTTACCATTCAAATTCATTGTCCAAACAATAATCGAGGTTTCAATTTCATAAATCATTGGGGAAACGACCCGGGAAATCATACTTCCTGGTTTAATATACGTATTTTACTATATTATATATATTTTGAAGAGTTTCCTTTTACCTTTGTCCTCAAGGGTAAATTGGTAATTTTCCATAGTATTATATATTATATTTTACGCGTATCAATTTTTGGCGCCGTTGCCGGGGATTTGTGATTAAGATTCTTTCGTTTGAAGTTTGTTGATCGTGATTTGAAGAACCTTTCATTTTCGAAAGTTACGTTTTTAAGAAAATCAAAAATAAAAATAAAAAAATATATAAAAAATATAAAGTAAAAAATAGTTTTCTTTTCTTTTTAGTATAAGTAGAAGATTAAAAACAAAAATACAAAAATATTTTCTCCTTCAACTTTAAAAAAAATAAACAAAGTTGGTAAAAGAACACCAACAAATAAAACCTTCAATTGAGGTATTATCATAATAAGTTCCCAATTTGAATCAAAGATTTAAAAACTTTCCATTTGTGTCATTTACGAAGTACGACTCACCTTAAAAGGTAAAAAATTTAAGAGCTACTGTGAAGTAAATTTGATTATTTGGTTTAAGTTGTCTTCTTATTAACCGTTAATTTAGTTTGTTTTTAATAAAAATAATAAATATAAAAATTTAGTTTAAATTTTCTTTTTCTACTTTGTGCATGCGCACTCGTTCTCAAACCCGCAACCGTAACCATCAACAACAAAGCCAACAGGCTGTTGTTCAACCAGTTCATTTAGAAGAACCTTTTGTTAATCCTCCCATAGTTCCGATGGCTGATAACCGGACTATGGCATAATTGCTCCAAGCACCCACCGAGGGTTACGAGGATGTAATTGTATTCCCGAAATCAATGCTAATTTTGAGTTAAAGCATGATTTGATCAATCTTGTTAAAAAAACAGTTTTTCGGACATAATAAAGAGGATCCACATGCTCACATATGATATTTTAATAAGATTACTTCAACAATGAGATTCCCGGAAGTCCCGAGCACGTCGATTAAACTTATGCTTTTTCCATTTTCTCTTAAAGGTTCAGCCCGGATTTGGCTTAAAAAAGAACCTCCTCGATAGATTTTGACATGGGATGATCTTGTTTCAAAATTCATTAATCAATTCTTTCCTCCTTCAAAAACGACAAATCTTCATAACGAAATTACGAGATTTCAACAAAGGTTTGATGAATCATTTTATGAGGCTTGGGATCGATTTAATGATCTTCTTCGAGCATGCCCACACCACGGATTTTCAGAATTACATCAATTGGATACGTTTTACAATGGTTTGAATGCTAATGATCAAGACTCGTTGAATTCTGCTGCGGGTGGAAACTTTTTGGATAAGATGCCTCGTGAATGCTTGAGAATTTCGAGAGTAAATAGAGGTTAGTAATTCACGAAACAAGGCCAGTGTTGCCAAAGTGAGTTGAATTCATTCTACTCCAGGGAATTTACCAAGATGTTGCAGATGCTCTTACATCCTATGTTTCTGAACTTAAGATTTGTGAAGACTATGCTTATTGCAAACAAACTAGCCCAAGATCCCGCATCCGTTAAAAAATAAAATCACGCGGTCGAGCGAGTTGTGTAACTTATGAGGTGCTCATTCCTTTTCTAAAAAACTGTCAGCCACGATGGCAACGTTTAATCTATGACAACATTCAAAGAGTTACGTTTCACAAGCTGCTGCAGCCAATTTTAATCAAGGAAATTCCAATTCTAGACCTCCGATGGTTTCAAATCAAATCCGACCTCCTGGTTTTCCTCCGATTCAAAACAATCAAAACCGTTTCAATCAGAACAAAGGAATAATTTCAACCAAAATCGAGGAACCAATTCAATCATATAAAACTGTGGAAGTAACTACAATCAAGGGCAAGTTTTCCATCTCAACTAATCAATACCACCAGTTTATCAAGTCCTCCTCATACAAAATGCAAGGTGTTTCAAAAACCGATTTGAGAATTATGTCAAGGCTAATGATGTTGTGTTACGGAATATGCAAAATCAAGGCCAAGGTTGTACAGAACCAGATGACAATTTAACGGAAATGTTTTCTAGTTAATCACTGTCCAACACGCTTCATTTCGAATTCAGGGAATCTTCCAGTCAAATCCGTAACTAACCCATCGTGTGCATGTTATGCTATCCCCCACACGAACTGTGGAAACTTGTGAAGGACTTCGACGCCTCTTGTTCCTAACCCATTGTTTCTACTCCTCAAAAGGAAACCCGAACAAAACCCGGAGACGTCAATGGACAAAGTGCAAAAACCAAGTTCAGAAAAATACCGCACAAGTCCCACCTCCAGAGGAAGAAGAATCCATTTTCATGGAAATTCCAAAACCAAAAGCTAAGAAAACCGTTAACATTGAAATTCAAGAGCCTAATTCTCCAAAACCAACGTCGTATCAACTTAAACTTCCATATCCCCGAGATGTGGAAAAAGTTATTGATGAGTATGATAAACCCAGTGCTCAGCAGAAGGCCGGTTTTTGAAGATGTTTAAACAACTCCGATTTAGAAATTGGTTTAAAATATGCTCTCATCGAAATGCCGAAATTCAACAAATGGTTAAGCACTTTATTGAGAAATAAAGAGAAACTTGAAGAAATCGCCATCACAACCGTAAATGCTGAATGTTCTGCCATCATCTTGAACAAAGTTTCCGAGACACTTGAAGATCCTGGAAAAATCTGTTATTCCGTGTGCTCTACAAGAACTTAATAGGACTAATGCTTTAGCCGATTCCGGAGCTAGCATAAATCTTTTGCCTTATTTGATCTACAAGTAACTTGGGCTTGGAGCTTTGACTCCTACTCGAATGACACTCGAGCTTGCCAATCGTTCAATTATGCACCCAATAGGTATAGCCGAGGATGTTGTAGTTAGAGTTGATGGTTTCACTTTTCTTGCTGATTTTGTTGTGGTTAATTTTGAACCAGACCCGAGAGTGCCTATTATTTTAGAGAGACCTTTCCTTCGCACTACAAAAGCTCTCATTGATCTATACGAGGAAAATTTAACATTAAGAGTAGGAAGCGATGAACTTGTCTTTTATGCTGAAAAATCTGAGAAAAGCAAGAATAAACAATTTGCTCATGCTATTTCTGTCATTGATTTTTTGAAAGATGAGCCATTTAGTGGCAGTACCACTAATCATTCTGATGCTCTTCCTCCTAGTTCTTCTCCGGTGAAGACTAGTGATAATCTTGAGGAGTTCGCCGATGAACTCACTCTTCTTAAAAAAGTTGTTCATGAAGAAAATTTTCAAGTTTATTCAAAACCACTTTTCGAATTTGATGACAACTTCACCTCTAGCAACGTAAATCCTCTCTTTAACGAGATGGATGAAGATGTTGAAAACAAGAACTCCAACGTTTTAGATTCCGATGAGCCAGTTTTACTTAACACACCTTTAACCGATAAGGTTGAGTGTTTCGCCCATGAAGACGATATTGATGAGATCGATACTTTTCTAGCCATGGAAGTTTCTTCTAATTTTAAGGAAGGTTATTTCGATTCAGAAGGAGACGTAATTTTTCTTGAGAATTTGCTTAGTGATAATACCACCTATAATCTCGCTCTTGAAGTGATTTCCGATCATGAACCAGAACAAAATGAATCTTCGATTACTTTTTCTCCAAGGAGTGATCCTCTTCACAATGAGTTTGCCGGTGAACTTTTGACACTTCCTTCAAGGACCGTTCGTGAACATGAGGATTATCTTAATCGTATGACTTTGCTTTGTGAAATTTCAAATTCCCGGTCACAGGAAAATGTTCATGCTAATCAAAGTTCAATTATCGAGTCTCTTCCCATATCTCCTATCCCCGTTGAGGATAGTGAACTCGTTCAAGAAGAGATCAATATTTTCCTCGTTCCAGATTATTTAATTCCACCAGGTGTTGAGAATGATGATTCCGAAGATGAAGATAATGAGTTACCTAACCTTGATCATCAAGACAACCCATCATCTCCTCGTCCTCCACCAGAACCACCAGATGTATGATTAAATTTTAAGCTTGCTACGGCCATGAGAAATGAAAATTTTAACCAAAGAGAAATTGTTTTATCCTTAAATGTTGAAGATGTCAATTCCTTCACATTTGTCATTTGGACTTTTCTTTCATTTTTCACCTACCCCAAGGATTCTCTTGTTATTCTCTCTCTCAGGAGTGAGGACCTCGTTTTTTACCCCGGCATCTCTACTTTTCATTTTTCTTTTAAGCCAGTTCTATTTTCTCTCCCTAAGGACGAATGAATTCAGGGATCGAGTCAAGCTATGCGACTCGGTTACCAAAAACAAAGCGCTTCGTGGGAGGCACCCCATGCTTATCTATTTTCTATTTTTCTTTCTAGTTTCTAATGTGTGTGAGGAGGCTTGTACTCTTCCGTTCTTTGTGTTTTGTGATTTTTTGCAGGATAATCCCAAATTTTCTGAAGACTCTCGTGTTCGGTGTTTTGTCCCGGTTCACTCGAGCTTCCTATCTTTTGTTTGCAATTAGTTTGGGGAAATCCGATATCCTTTCATCTTATCGATTCACGTTTATCTTTGCATAATTAATAAACGGCTTAGATTTGCGTAGAGACCCGCCTTAAACATTGAGGACAATGTTTCATTTTAGTTTGGGGAGGGAATCTATCGATTTGATGTTACCTGCTTATTGTTTTGTTTTCACGTATCCGTTTTCCCACAAAAATAGCAAAATTTTTAAATTTTAAATTTTTATTTGTAGGAAAAAATGAAAAAAAATATATTAGTAGTTGAAAAAATAATAAGTGTTAAGACACGAATGTAGGTTTTCCGTTGGTGAGAATAAGAAGTAATTTTTTGACCCGATCGAACGTGTTGAGTTCTAGCTTTCTCCCTTAACAATTAATGATGATAGTTTGTGCTAGTCTCATGTAGACTTTAAACATGCTAGACTTGAAATCATTAGTAAATGAAGACTTGTGCTAATCTCAAGTAGATTTTAAATATGCCGAGTTGGATTTTATATAGGCTAAGTATTTGCGAATCTCTTTATTAGAGATTTTAAATTGCAAAGAATAAGAAATGATAGTGTTAATTACGAATTAGGATGCTAAACAAGGTTTATTTGGAAAACTTAAAGGCTTATAAAAATAACTTGTGGTTTTTCTTCCCCGAAGTTCTTAAAATGATTAATCATACGTGTTCTCTTTAATTTTTACAAATTGGAGTTATACTCTTAAAAGTTTAATCAACATATTCAGAGAAAAAGCTTTATCGATGATAATAGCTAATCATTTGTAAATAAGAATTTTGGTTCAAGTTTATACTTTGGTTTTCTAAAACGAAATTTTTCTATTTGCAAAAATAATTGTGTTGTAAAAAATGTTGCAAGAAAAAGAATGAAAAAAAAATGATGAAAAAAAAAATATATAGTTGGTGAATAAAAAGGATGCAAGTTATAAATCCTTAGTGTTAATAATAATATACAAACTCCATCGCAATAAAGTACATGGGCATTTGTCGGTTCGCTCCCGATGTGACATCGAAAGAAAGGGTGGATGATGTATATTTAGGATCGGTATCATAATAAGTACACGGACTCTTGTCGGAGGCGTGGCCGATGTGACGTCGAAAGAAAAGTGATACCGGTTCCTAGCCTAATATGTAAATATAAATAATAAATAATAATGTTGCAAGTTAGAAAATAAATAGTAAAAGTTTCCTTTTCTAAAACCAAAGTATTCTTTTGAACCAACATTTGCAAAAGTCTACAAGGCTTTTTCATCGAAAGTTTATGCGTCTCGATTATTATTTTCCAGATGGGGTCTCAAAAGCCTTAGCACTTACCCGATGACGGTGGGATGCTAGAGAAGAAAGTACGCGGAATATAAACAACAGAGTTAAAAAAGAAGAATTACTCAAACAATGATCCTCTATGGATCTTTTCTATTAACAATAAAAGTGTTTTTCCGATCGTCACTTTCATCTATGACCGTAGGTTTCTTAAATACTCATGAAACCCTAATAACCTGTTACCTAAGACTCGCTAAAGAGATAAGTATTATCATTCCTTGATAATCTCATGCATATCCACTTATCATAACTAACTTACGTTACAACTCGGAGTAAGCATAATACTACCAGGACTAATATTGTTCTACCAGCAGGAATAACTTTTGATCTGCCAGCACTAACTATAACATTATCCTTACCAGTAGGAACTACATACCTACCAGCAGAAACTTTTACTCTACCAGTAGGAACTACATACCTACCAGCAGAAACTTTTACTCTACCAGTAGGAACTACATACCTACTAGTAGTAACTATCTATTACAATATTCCTAACACAAGGCTTTTTCATTGGAAGATCATGCGTCTCGATTATTATTCTCCGGATGGGGTGTCAAAAGCCTTAGCACTTACCCGATGACGGTGGGATGCTAGATAAGAAAGTCATTTTTGGGGCAAGTGAACCAACGATGTCTTAGCTAAGGAGGTTTTTGTTTGCTTTGAGTTGTGATCTTACTATGTTATTAACATATTAGCCCAAAAGGCCTATGTGTAAAGCATAGTCGGATTTCAACTATCTAAATATGTGGATTTAATGGTTTAAATTAATTTGAGCACACACACTTAAATATATGATTTATGTCGGGAAGAGAAACTCACAAGTTGTAATTATAAGTAGTCTTAGCATCTTAGCTCTTACTTAACGGTGATCTTATTTTTAAGCTTAGTATGGGAAAAGTGAAAAATCAGAAATGATGAAGTTATCTTTTAGACACTTAATTGTGTTTTTTGTTCTATGATCCTTAAAAAGAATGACACGATGGCAAATGAGAAAGCATAAGGAAGTGGATATTTTACACTACAAACGCTCACAAAACAAGCACACAGGGGTCACATCATGGATTGCCACGCTGGCAATCCATGTGATTATCAAAGAGATCCAATGGCTAAAGATGATCTTCAATCATTGGAGAATGAATGCAGAGGCTTGAATAAGAGCTCAAGAGGCTAGAAGGTTCAGCTGGTTGCTATAAAAAGACTCACTCTCACACTCACAGGGGCACGTTTTTTTTATTCTAGTTTTTTTAGCTTTTAGTACTAGCTTATTGTAATTCTCATTTAAAACTCTTGTAATTTCCTTTTAGATAATGTGACCAGCTTCTTTTTAATTAATGAAATTAAGTTTTACCTTTAAATAAGTTGTTATAAGCTCTACTTTTTCAGTTAAGCTCAAATTAACTAGTTACTGTTGATTAAGTTCCATAAGTAAGTTTAGTTTCATTAGTCTCTAGCATTTGATATTGAGCTTATTTAATCATCTAATCTACCTAAACATTTAAAAATCAGCTTATTACCTTGATTGTTTGGATTTCAAGCTTTTGGAAGAGAAGCTAGCAATGGAAGAGCTTCTATGGACTTTAACTGGCTTATCAATGATAAGCCAGAGCTTGTAGATGCTCATTTGAGCCTTTCAGCCATTTGTTAAGCTAAGGCTAAGTACGTTATCTATTTTACCTTTTATGATTATATTCTTAGCTTAGATTTGCTTATTCAGTTATAGTTAGCTTATTACTTAATTATTTGAGTTTATAGAATTTTCTATTTGTGACTAGGTCAGTTATAAATTTAATCTGTTTTTAGTTTTCATTACTTGTAGATTTTAGTTTTTTCATTTACTTGTCTTAAAAATATAAAACCCAAAAAATATCGTTAGCATTAGTTGCAGATCTTTGATTTCTAGCTAAATTAGGTTGTGGGACTTGTGTTTACTAAGGATGTCATAGCTTTGAATATTGGTAATAAAGTTTTGATTTAAGTAGATTTTTAATCTCAATAAGCTCTTTTAATCTTGTTTTAGGTTAAAGGGAGTGTTTGGAATAACTCAACTGTGATTTCTCTAAAGTCAAGTGAGGCTTTGATTGTTGTTAAATCAGCTTTTTAATTACTTAAAATCTGTTGGAAGAAATAGGGGTTTTCGAAGATAGATTTCAAAAGATAAATATTTAGGGTTATTTTGGGTAGGTTCTCTGCACATGGGGAATTTCTCCTTTTCTTTGATTATTTGAATATTCAGATTCAAGCTCTTTGAGCTTTGTTTGTATTTGTATTGAACGTTAATTCATTAAACGATTCACCGTATACAAAACATTAGGTTCATGACCACTAATGAGTGGTTGTGCAGGTAAACCACTAAGGTTACCTGCATTCTTGTTTTAGAACCTTTTGTCAAAGTACATCAGTAGGTAGACAGCAGTTAGTACTGCTGTCTTTTTGAGTTCTTTTATGCTGCGCTAGCTTTATTAGGATTTAGAGTCTCAAATTCAGTAGGAAATTAGTTAACATATAGCTTAATTTAGAATTAAACTTGTTTTGCAATTCCTAGCTTAAATACTTAGTTTAATTTAGCTTTAAAATTCATAAAAATCCAGAAAGGCCAAAAACAGTGGTAACTGGTCTTAGTGCTTAATTTAGAATTCCATCGCTTAGTCTTGTTTTTTATGTTTGATTTACTCGCCTATAGGTAGATAATTAAGTGTTCAAAAGCTTTAGAATCTGAAATGGCTTATTGTACTTTTAGTTAATGTCTTTTTGAGCTTTTTGAGTTTATTCCTGAGGTTTGCTGTTTTCTAATCCTAGATTTAGAAGTTCTTGTAGTGATTTTGCTTAAGTAGCTAGTTAGATTCAGCTTCTGCATTTATAGGGATTTTTAGAACAGCTTTTGTTTTGAAACTGAGCTTACATATAAGTTTCCTGTGGTGAAGTCTTTTAGTTAAAATAAGCTTTTAAGTGCTCAAAAGCCCACTTTCTGTTTTCAGATTCTTAAAAAGCTCTTTGAGAGCTTATTTTTGAGTTTCAGTTAGAGTTGCTTTTATTAAAGTTGCTTAAAAATGTTTGCTTAATAGGTTTTAGCTTTTAGTTTTAAAAAAACAAAAGTGCAAAAGGTGTTGCCAGATTCGAACCCTAGACCTCACACACACACAAACCATATGCCTTAACCATTGTGCTTCAATAGCTCATCCATCTACTTCTCTCCACATTTAATACTTGTACACATTTTCATTTTACTTTTTAATAATAAGATGTAGCTTATTATAGCTTATTTAGGACTTATTTGTTAAGCTGTCTTTTTATTTTTATTTTTCCTTTAATCTTTGTTAGATTTAGGATTTTCCTTGAATTTTTCATAATTTTCTATTTAGTTTTATTAATTTCTAGGAATTTTCGTAGATTTAAAATTTAGAAAATCAATAAAAAATACAAAAATAACTTTTAAAAATACAAAAAAATAGTTTTTAGCATTAGATTAAATACTTTTAGGTTTACAATCAGAAAAATCATTTTCAACACTTTTAGATTTTAATTTTTATTTTTTAGGCTTTTATTTTTAATTTTAAAAATAGGATTTTAATTTAAAAATAGTTAAAAATAGTTCTCTGAGTTTTTATGTTATTTTAGATTTTTCTAAGTTTAAAAATCATTTTTCTTAATTTTTAGGACTTAATTTGCTATTTTCTAGGATTTGATTAGATAAAATTAGTTTTTAATTCATAATAAATTCAAAAATAATCAAAAAAAATATGTTTCTTTTTTCTAAAATTTTCTTTTGTCTTATTTTAGGTTTAGAAATTTAGTTTTCATTTTTAAGAGTTAATTTTGCTTAATTTGCTTTATTGTCGCGTTTTATTTGATCCTATTTTTTTATTTGATCTCATTAATTGCTTAGTGTTTAATTGCTTTTAATTGCTAGTTTTTAATTGTTTCTTTTAATTGGTAGATATAGATAATTAAATCGATCTTTATTACCATTCAAATTCATTGTCCAAACAACAATCGAGATTTCAATTTCACAAATCATTGGGGAAACGACCCGGGAAATCATACTTCCCAGTTTAATATACGTATTTTACTATATTATATATATTTTGAAGAGTTTCCTTTTACCTTTGTCCTCAAGGGTAAATTGGTGATTTTCCATAGTATTATATATTATATTTTACGCGTATCAATGCATCAAAGTTTACTTAAAAGTATGTTGTTAACAAAATGTTAGTGATCGGAATGTGGTTGTTGGTATATAGTAATATTAAATATATAAAACTAAATATTTATATATACTTAATATATATACATATTTATTGTATTGTTCGACTCTTTACCCAATAAATCCAAATATTGATTTAAAACCTTTTGATAATGATGTTTGAATATCTTTAATTTATCTATTTCCCGACAGGTCACTCATGCTAGTGCTTCCCTCACACGAGCACGCTTAACTGTCGGTTTTTAAATTAAATACGTAAGTAGAAAACGTAAATCAGTATTTTAATTTATTTATATAAGTTAAGTATGTATATTATTTATCATTTATAAATAATACGTTTTTCGGAAAAGTTTTATAAAATATATTTTCACAATTTATTCTAAGTATATACATTTTACAAAATTTTGGCATGACCCGTTCGTATTTATACATTTTCCAAAGTCGTAGACTTTAATCAAAACTCATTTTCAATTTACATTTCACAAGTTCGATAAATCAAAATCCTTTTTAACTAGTCCGATATGCAAAAAGGTATCATATAAGTTCTTGGTTCATCAATAAGCTATCATAAGCTCTTGATAAGCGAAAATAATATAAGCCGAACCCAAAGCTTATTGATTAAGCTCGTGGTTTGTGGCTTCTTGTGTGGGACACGACTTATAAGCTCATGAAGCCTTATTTGGGCTTTTTTGTTAAGCCAAATAAACTAAATATTTTGTCCTTTCAAAATAATCAAGAATTAAGCTGAATAAAATATAAGCCAAGTCAAATAAATTCGAACAACATTTCCTTGTGGTTACCCTTATTGGGTCGAACCAAACATGAGCCCAATAAGCTCAAATTAGATCAAATAAGCTTTCCCAAAAGCTTATTAAAATAAGCCGAACAAAATAAGCCATAAGTTATCATTTTCATTATACGAAAATAACCATGATCACAAAACTATGATTTTCTTATATTTACTTTAATTATTTTTGAACCAATATATAAAGTTTTAAGGTTTACATAGTTTAAAAATGTAAACTTTGATAATCCGTTTGTACAACTAGTATATATGCATAAAGATAATCATAAAAGTACAAGTTTTTATAAAGATTTGATGACTTACACGAAAAAAGGATTAGTGGATGATTAGAGACTAAAACAACCCAAACGTTGTTTTTAAATTACCCGAATATAATAAGAATCAACCTCGAATAATATATCTTCAAATGGTTTTGATCAAAGATTGAAAATATATGGATTTGTGTGTGTTTGATGGTTCAATAAGAGAGGAGAGGGAAAGAGAATGTGCGTGTTTATTTTTCTAGTATGAGAAAGTGATGAGAAATGAATGAATGAATGTGTGTTGGTGAATGATATATAGGACATTGGATGCTTAGGATGTAAGTAAAATTTTGAAATTAAAGTGTGTGTGGTGTGTGTGGGCGACGACAATGAGACAAAACCAAGGAGGAGGACCAAAATGATCTACCAATGGGAATGAAGAAAGGACTAGTACTATGCTAGAATAATGGATCCATGTTCCTTGATTCAAAATTTAAATTGGTATCCAATGTATGAGTGTATGTGTTCAGTGCAAGCATAAGCCAAGGGGGACCAATTTGGTCTCCACAATTCAAGGGAACTAGTGCTCTCATTTGAATTAATTTCAAGACTCCATGCACAAGTATAAGTTATTAACTATATCCGGAACACGCGAATAACGAAATGAATAACGACTTCACGAAAATTTCTGAAATTTTATATATCAATTAAAAACATAAAAACACGTCTACTGACGAAAGACTATGATGATTGGATGCACGGATCGCTTTCGGCAATGATTTTCAGTAAATAACAAAACAACTTCCTAGTTACCCGTAAAAATTAAACGAAACATTAAAAATTCAAATTATTAAACGGAAACGACTAAAATATCGATTGGAAATTTACTGGTTGTGACATCCTTTCCCCGTTAAAAGAGCTTTGTTCTTAAAGCTTAAAACGTGACATTGAGTGTCGTTACAGATTTTGAGAACAAGGGAGGGTATTTATTTAGGAATTAATCTTCACGAT
Source organism: Tanacetum coccineum (assembly GCA_026074375.1). Classification (NCBI taxonomy): domain Eukaryota; kingdom Viridiplantae; phylum Streptophyta; class Magnoliopsida; order Asterales; family Asteraceae; genus Tanacetum; species Tanacetum coccineum. Next base: position 43,345 of record BQNB010039959.1, read on the forward strand.
CCCAGGTGAACTCGGGAACTCTTCTCGAGTCCTAACGAACCTTAACGATAGGAATACGACTTTTCCTTAATCATTTGGCTTTTGGTCCATAATCTCAACCTGTTCCTTCAAAAATCTCAAGTTCCTTCATTGAAAGCTTCATACTCACTAGGATGATGCTTCCAAATACTTCACTGTTTCTTGAGCTGTTTTGTCATAAGCTTAAGAAGCTGATAACACATTTCATTTAGATGATCAGTTTTAAGCTTCTTGTTCAACATCTCTGTAATTGTTGCTGGTGTAAGGGGATATCTCTTCTCAACCAACATAAAGAGATGCATGTCTTAAAACCTCACAAAGTGTACCCTACAAGAATTAATTAATTTCCAAATTAACACTTTGTTTCCTAGTAGAGTTCTCCACACTGTATCTTCTATATTATGCTCAAACATTATCCTTAGATTACCCTATAGTACTCTCTTATATCCCTCTTCTGGTCTTGTAGATCCATGCTTAGCTTTCTCCAATTTCCATAGAGTTTCCAAATATTTTCTGTCAAAATATCTAAGCATCTGAATCATTGATGGGTACCTTTTTGAACTTCCATTAGCTCTTATGATTTGAAATAGACTGATCTTTCCTTCTTTAACAATCTTCCAATCAACAATGCTTGAAGGTTTAGTAGCTAATGGTATAGCATCAATTACTACTTCCTCTTCATCAGGAAAACCTTTATAAGCTTTTTCATCTCAGCTTCTTCTTGATCATCTTCTATCTTTTGCTTCTTTTCCTTCTCTTATTCTAGCTCATCACCTGCTCTCTTAGAACCACTTTCTTGCGCCATCTCTGCTTCAGCTTTCTTTGAGCTCTCTTTCACCAACTCAGTATCCTTATCAACAAACATGTTTACCCTTGTCATGGCTTTATCAAATAACTTCTAAATTTCTTCAAATGACTTGTTCTTCAATTGACTTTACTTGTAACCAGCCATGTTTTTCAGATAAGTTAACACTGTACTTTTCTTTTATGCTTTAGGTGGTGGCTTGTTCCTCTTTTCTTGAGCTCTTAATGCTGCAAAGTGTATCTTTATCTTTTCCAAAAGTTCTACAAACAATCTTGCCTTCTGTTTATCTGCCAATTCTTCTTGCTCTCTTGCTTGTAATCTGTCAGCCAATAACCTATTAGCCTCTATCATTGCTTGCATGTTATCCCATGAAATGTTGGCTTCTTCAACTTTCTCAGCCTTCTTTCTTCCAAGTCTTGCTTATTCTTCTTTTTCAGCTTAAAATTTGAAAGCAAGTTCTTCATCAAGCTTGAGTAGCTCTTTCTTAGAAATTTTCTTCATAGGTTCTTCTTCAACCATTTTGCTTTTACCCTTGTCCTTAACCCGTGTTGGTTGTTGTGAAGAAACTATTGGTGTAGGAGCTTGCTCTTGTTCATGAAAAACAATCCCTTTTGCTCTGGGTATTGTTGAGGGTGCTGTTATGGTTGTACTATGCATTGGCTCTTGTACCACAATCTTAGGTTTTGCACTCTTTAATTCAGACAATGCTTAAGCCAAAGTGATCTCTTCAGTAGTAATTGTTGCAGCAGTACTAACTTTAGCAGTATTAACTACTTCTTCAACAACTCTTTTACTTTGATCTACAACAAACACTTCTTCACCATCAAAAACATATGTATCAAACATTTGAGCATCATCATACCTCCCCTGAGTTTCATCAACCAATGTAACTTTAGCATCTTGGTCAATGTCATCTATTTTCCTCCCCTGTTTGGATGCATCCTCCTAATCATCCAAACCTTCATCTTCAGAGGAAACAACTTGTGTAGATCTACCAATCTTGAATAATCTTTTCATTATTGGAGTTTTTGACTTCCTTTTCCTTTCTAGCTTCTTGACTCTCTTCTTCAAACTAGGAATCTACTTTGCTTGAGTAGTCTTTGTTGTCTCTAAGTCAAGAACTCTATCAAATAGTTTTGTACAAAGGTCCATTAATTCCTTAAGTGTCAGTCTGTCCTACCCACTTCCAAGTGTGTTAACTTTTGAGAGAGGTGGGTCATTGGACTGTGTAGGTACATTTTCCTCATTGACAGCCTCATCTGCTATAGGCTCTGTAGAACCACTGGATTAAGGAATCTTAGTGTCTTTTCTCTGTTTTCTCCTAGATTGTTTATTCTGAGGTTGTGATGTTGATGGTTAAATAATGGGTGTGTGATGAGGATCAGTTGGCATAGCTAAACCTTCACCTATTTCTTCTTGATGTTCCAGAAAAACCTTTCCCTTCCCTCTTCATGTTCCTAAAGACCTTCTTGGTGTGGGAGGGTGTAACATAAATCCTTTTATGATTTGACATATCACCAGCTTGTTGATTCAAAAAGACTTGCACAAACCTTGGATACATTAGAAATTTGACACTACTATCTACATTCTTCACCATACTTTTAAAGATATACTTAGAAAAGTTGAATTTCTGGCTAAGCAGATTATTGCAGAGGCCACAGTGCTACTAAATTCGTTCCATGCAGTAGATTTAGCACTTAGGCATTGCAGAATAGTATGAATCAAAAACTTCCATTGAGGAGAAAAGAAAGCCTTGTAAAATGTAAGTTTCTGAGAAGGTTTTTCATACCCCATTAAAGCAAGTTGCTCAAAAATATCAGCATTGGGTAGACATGCAATTCCTTTAGCATCTTCCAATTGAAGATCTCTTCATACACTTGTCTTAGTGATGATTATTTTCTTCCCATCCACTAGGGCTTGTAACTGAACTTCTCCATTAACAATTTTTACCTTTGCAGTAGCCCAAAATTATTGAATGCATGAAGTGTACATTGTAGGATTAACAGTTAAAGCATATCTTATAGAACTTGCTTTGAGAAAATCAACAATTTGTTCAAACCCTTCACTTTCAGCGGGTTTATCCAAAAACGCAACTAAATTATGTGTATCAGCAAACGGTAGGGTCGTCATTGTTTTAGGTTTTGATGATAAAATATGAAATTGAGTTAGGGTTTATGATTAGAGAGTATATGAAAGATTGAAATCAATTAAATGATTGAATGAAACCCTTAGTCGAAGTATTTATAAAACTACCCTCAACAACATTAATGTTCGCTAGCAGTTGTAAGTTATGCCTAACAGCATTAACTTTCAACTAGCAGTAGTAAGTAACCCAGCAGTAGTAACTCAGTAGTAAATTAAGCCTAGCAGCATTAACTTACAACCAGCAGTAGTAAGTTATGCCTAGCAGCATTAACTTTCTCTAGTAGCAGTAAGTTTATGCCTAGTAGCATTAACTTTGAATCACCAGCATTAACTCCAATTCCTTTCTAATCAGCATTTTCATCATCAAATTAGTAATTAACTTACAAATTCTCTCTGTCTATTTTTGATTTCTCTCAATTCTTTTAGCTCATAATTCTCTCTGTCTGTTTTTAATTTCTCTCAATTCTTTTAGTTCATAATTCTCTCTGTCTGTTTTTATCACACATCTCTCTTTTTGTTTTTCAACTCACAACTTCTCTTAATTCTTTTTTCTCACTAAATCACTCTGTCTGTTTTTATCACACATCTCTCTTTTTGTTTTTCAACTCACAACTTCTCTCAATTCTTTTTTCTTAATAAATTACCCTGTCTGTTTTTATCACACATCTCTCTTTCTGTTTTTAATCTCACTAATTCTCTCTGTCTGTTTTTCCTTACCAAAAACTTTAATGATTGAGCATTCCAATACTAGCAATCAAATATTGAAATCTACTTACATCAAAAGCTTTTGTAAGTAAATCTGCAACATTCTTGTCAATATGAATCTTGATCATTTGAATTAGCTTCTTTTTATTGGAATCTCTGATGAAGTGATGTCTAATCTCAATGTGCTTTGTCTTTGAGTGAAAAACTAGGTTCTTCACTATGCATAAAGTACTCTCATTATCAATATAGATCTTTGTATGCATAAAGTTATACCTATAATCCAACAATTGATTTTGAATTCAAAGCATTTGGCCACAGTAACTTGAAGCAGCTACATATTCAGTCTCTATTATGGAATTAGCAACCATAGTCTGCTTCTTGTACTGCCATGAAATCAATCTACATCCTAGGAATTGATAACCTCCTGTGGTGGACTTCTTATCTAAGCTTGCTCCTGCATAGTCACTATCAATATATGCTACCAAGTCAAAAGGTAAATCCTTAGGATACCAAAGGCCTAATTTAGGTTGACATTTAAGATATCTAAAAATTCTTTTCACAGCATAAACATTTGACACTTTAAGGTTAACTTGGAATCGGGCACATACAGATACAACAAACATTATATATGTTCTTGAAGAAGTAAGATACATCAATGATCCAATCATTGATCTATACATGTGTTCATCTACATCTTCACCATCTGCATCTTTG
>BQNB010039960.1:4470-47728 GCA_026074375.1 Tanacetum coccineum
GAGGGTGTTTTTATTTAGCTTATTTTGATGCGTATGAGCTTATTTTATTCGGCTTACTTTTTATAAGCCAATTACTTTCTTCGACATAGTGAAATCAGCTTTTAAGTAATAAGACAGAAAATAGGCCAAAAAATGGCTTGTGAAAATTATGTCGAACAAAATACGCTCATAAGCCCAGAAATAGGGGCTCCTACCAATCACAAAGTATAAGTAACTCAACTGAAATTGATGGCATTACCAACAGATTCTAACAGGACCAAATTGGTTTTTGCTTGTCTAGCCTAATTATAGTTAATACTTATGATTTTATACGGGTAATCCCCGTAATGTTTTTCGCCCCTTTCCCTGGCACCCCAAGCAGTAATGGAATTCACAATCCGATAAGTGAAATGACAATAGAAAGATCACCTTCAATGGTTATTTAATATCTTTGTCCCAAAGTTAAAAGAACCATCAGATCTTGCAAAAGCAGAAGAAGACCCATAACGTATCATGTTTATTCGGATGAATCTTTAATGCTTCATCCAATTTCGACAACACAACTACAAAATCAAAATGAAAATAGCAGAAAGTATGCAGCTTAATAAGCTACCCCAAAACCCTCATTCTAACATGCTTACTTCAAAATGCAATAAAAATTATCAAAAATTAGTGGAAAATAAGCAGCTTAACAACTTACCTACTCATTGCATTTTGACTCACCATTAAACCGCAAAATATGTTACCAAACGTCGCACCTGTCAGATCCCTTTTCGGAGTTCTGGCAGCAGCCGCCGTCACCTAACTCGTTCAAACAGTGACAATCGACAAAGAGGGTAAGTATGAGGCTCAGATAGGGTACTAATCGAGAAAAAGAGGATACGCCCGGCATGGCTGCAAACCTAATAGGTTGCCCTGCCAAGTTTCGGACAATCTCAGCTTTAACCGAACCCATGTAAACTCATGCAAACCTAATGATTGCACAGCGTCATACGTACAGCTAAATCAAGAAATGCAATAAAAAAGATTACAATTTCACTCAATGTGATCAATAACAAAGGGATAAATGCGATACTATCATGATAATAAGTTTCCATGAAATAATCTAAGCAAGCGTAACCAAATGCAATTGAGCGTCGCATCACAACATCGCATATTTTTATACATTATATATGTAACACCCCCAAAATGTTTTGGAATCCTAAAAAAATGTACTATCTGAGAAAAATAATGAATATTTTTTATTTTTATCTTAAAAAGTTTTTATAAAATTTCTTTTATAAACGCGTTTATTATCGCGTAACTTGTAAACTACGTATCTCCTTCGTTATAAAGCGGATTTTTAAGTTTCTTATATGGTTGGAATCCTCATGACATGTAGTATTTTATAAAAATATAAAATAAATAAGTTATTTTTCGAATTCTAACAGAATGTTTTGATATTTTCCTTAGAAAGTGTTTAAAATGAGTTTTTATAACTTTTAAGCTTAACCACCTTGTTACAAGTCAATTACAACACTTATTATCACATGTATTTCATCCTTAGGGTCCTTAGTCCATGATTTGTCCAAATATTATCCAAGAATCACAAGATCCATAAGCTTACATATTCATTTGTTCATAAACCTTAATAAGTACACTTTTTAGGTAACTTGTTTATATAAACTTTTTATACATAAACCACACTTATATTATGTATATACCTTCATTCCCATATGTTCTTAACAACACTATAGCACATGACAAAGTTTATCATACCATGATCATAAGTAAAAATTCCATTTTTCATGTAAATAAGTTTCTTTGATGGTGATTAACTACATAGCCATTATATACACAAAAAATCATGAATGTAAAGAGATTAAGAGTTTTAGGTAACCTTAATATAAAGTAGGATGATGAACATTATAATATAAACCCTTGTTTAGCTACCTAACCCAAGCTTACAACACTTGAAAACCCTAAATTCCAAAAAACCCTAATCTTGAATCTTGCTTGCTTAACCCTTGTAAACTCTAAACTAAACCTTCTAAACACCTTAGGATATCTTAGATATGATGTAGGAATACTTGTATGCTTGGTAAAATAAAAAATATGGATTGTGTATGTGTTTTTAGTTCAAGCCGTGGGTTAGGATGAAAATGGGAGAGAAATGGTAAAGTTTTTCACTTAGCAAATGAGATATGTATGTGTTTCTAACGAGTGTGCTTCCTTATATATTACTTGGACTAGTCAAGAATTCTTATGGGATATTTGGTAAAAAACTAGTTATGTACCTTAGGTTTAATTAGTTCTTTGTTGTACAAGTTTTAAGTTGGTAAATTATGAGCTCAATGTCCCCTTGAGACTATACTACAACTAAAATTTATGAGGGAGGGAGTATTAGAAATGTCTTTGGTCTTTATTTGCTAAATACTTGCATTTCTTGAAGTTTAAATGTATAAGGTTAAAGTGTACATGTATAATTTGTAAAGTGTAGTTTCTAGTTGATTTATTTTACATACAATTTGACTAACAATGTTAACATGGGTAAAGTTTTATAAAACTTTGGGTATTGGGTAAAAAAACGGGTATTGGTTGAAGCGTAGAAAAGTTTTTTGGTGCTTCCGGGTATGCCTAAACGTATTTAATTGCGAAACATAAATGTTTTACGTAACCAATAAAAATAAGATATAAAAAGTTAATTATTACTTTCATAAAAATAATATATTGCTTGCTTGATGAAAACTTTAATTTGTTTGATGTCCGTTTAGGTTAAATATTGATTTTTAGTTTACGCGATTTGGCTAAACGTTAGAAATTTAAAGTGAACGGGTAAAAGTTAAAAATAAATAATTGGATGTTCCTTGATGCACAAAAGTGTGAAAATGTGAGTTGTTACAGTATATCCACCTTAAGGGAGCACCGTCCCGGTGCTCAATTTGACTTATTCGTCTTTGGTTTACTTGTGATGAGATGAGTGGATATACCTAGGTCATCGTCGAGGTTTCCAACAAAAGTTTGAATGAACAAAAGTCAAAGCATCAAATATATGCAATGAATATGAGCGAATGGATCAAATGTCATGAGAATCTTCAAAAGGAAGGATAAAAATTCACTTGAATAAATCAAGGAAATGTTGTTTGTGTTTTTCGAAAACAAATTTCGAAAAAACACGATAACTACTAGATCACTTAGATTACTAGTTAACACTAATTGAATCATTAAACAATCATTTTCAAATTAGTGACCTACGTTCAGCGTTGGCTTGATGTTAGCACTAGGTTTTAGGATTTCCAATTCTCATTGTGAATACTTGTTTTTAAAGTATCCACTATTGAATATTTCCGCGGCAATGTCAACAAAGAAATGCAATGTCACATAGAATATAAGCGACTCTTGTAACTTTTTTGTATCTTTGGATGTTCTATACAAATGTACTTTGGTGGCATATGTGAGATTTTTGTTTTGATCATCTGTTGGCTCTTGACTCAATATGTGCTTTTTGGTTTTAGTGTTCGGATGCTGGAGCTGGACTGCCACTCTTTTCAATATCTTACATCTCGGTGTGATGTTGGCAAGAGTTTATGCTTTTTAATCTCCTTGTCAATGAAACACTTGGATTTTGTGTTGTGCAATTCTTTGGGAGTGGCTGGGAGGTGTTGTGCTGTGGCTGCTATGGGCCTGGTTGGACGGGAGGATATTTCAAATATTGCTGCGGTGTTTTGTGTGGCAGTTGTGTGTATGGTGTGGTCCAGGTTGTTGACTCGTATGTGGGGGTGTGGGAGAAGGGGGAGGGGATACAGGATGATTGTACTGGGGAGGGGACTGGAGGCTTTATAAAAGGACTTGGGGTTTATGGGAGTGGCAAAGGCATGGGGAGGGGAGGCTAGGTGTGAGGTGGGGTTGGGGGGGGGGATAAGAAAATAAGGTGTGCAGGTTGGGGGTTGTTGGGTTGTTGGGGTGTGGTAGGCAAATTGAGGGGCTTGGGGGCGGAGTGAGTTGAGGGTGGTGGGGAAGCGTGTGTGGAGAGGGGGTGGAGGGTGGTGGTGGGCGGGTGCGGTGAGGATGGGCGCGTGGCGGGGCGGGCAGGTCGGCTGGAGATGGAGGGGTGAGGAGTGGGGGTGGGGAGGGGCCGGATCTGGGGATGTAGGGGGGAGCAGAAGTGGGGGGAGGAATAAGACGTGAGCGATGGGGGTGGGGTGAGATGGGTGGGGGAGTGAGGGGGGGGAGGGGGGGGTGGGGAGTTTGCGAGGGGGGGGGGATGGGATAAGGCGGATATGGTTTGGAAGGGGGGGGGAGTGGGGGGGCAAGAAGGGTTGTTGGGGATGGGTGGGTTGGTGGTGTGGTGGGGTTATATGGGATTGCGGATATGGGTGGGAGGAGAGGGGGACGGCGGGGTTGAGTGGTGGGGTGGGGGGGGGCCTGGATGTGGGGGGCGGGCGAACGGGGGAATGGGGGATAGTGGGGATGTCTGAGGGGGGGGGGGGAGGGGGTGGGGGGGCGGTTAGGTAGAGCATGTAGTGACTGTGGGTGGTGTAGGCGTTGGGGGTTTGGGCTGTGGTGGTTTTTTTTTTTTATTTTCTCTTTATTTTTTTTATTATTTATTGTCTTTCTTCTTCCTTTTTTCTTTTTGTATTCATTATGTTTTTTTTTTTATTTTTTTGTTTTTTTTTTTTTCCTTATTTCCCTATCTTGTTGTGATTGTTCCGATGTTAACTCATGCCTTAGTTAACATTATTCCCATTTCACATTTCTACTCCATCATACCCTGAGGGACCTATATTCTCCCCACCCACATCTATGGAATGTCCCTTGGTAGAATCCCTCCCGGTGTTTCGGTTGGATCATGGATAATACCTAACCTTACCACCTTTATTATCTTTTTTTTCATTGGGGTAGTGGTTGAGGGGAGTTAAGATCCAAAAACCATAAAACCATTTGAAATCATCAAGTGTTGATATAAATCAAAACATTTAACACTTTGAATGTTTTCTCTTTTGAGAAAAACTCTACTACACATGTGCATTGATATTTAAAATTATTTTGCACATGGAGGAAAGAGTTGATTGCACTTTGAGTCTTTTAGATCACTTTGATATTCCACACACTTAAGCACTTTATCTTTCTTTGATCACATTTTAATCCATTTTTCTCACCCTCAAAAATAGGCCATACCAAATGATATTTTTTGATATCAATGGATAAATCAGCTACTACGAGATATTTGTCCTTTATACTCCCCCTCAAAAATATATCAATTGAGTTGACGAGGAAAGGAGTGTTGAAACACAATTTGAAAGATTTTAACAATCTTTTTGAACAATTCTTGAAAATTGTGTTCAACATCGAACGCTTGGTTTTGAAAAACTCCCCCTCAAAAATAGATATAAATCAAATGATTGAATGAGAAAGGGAGTGTTGAACAAACAATTTGAAAGATTTTGAAAAATCTTTTGAATAACTCTTGAAAATTTGTGTTCAGCCTTTTGTATACCATTTTACTTGAGCTCAAGATTTGGAATATCTTAAATGAAATAGCTCAAGTCCGAGAAGTTGTAAGCTTCCCGTTGTGAGGATAAATGTACAAAAATGTACACTTTCCTTTATTTGAAGAACGAGTCCTAAGCTGACATTTACTTAGAAATCGTATGTCCCAAGTACACTTTTTGAAAAGATTTAGATAAAAAATTGCTCGGGACAAAGAAGATTTCTCTTCTTTTGAAGATAAAGCGTACTAAAACATACACTTTACTTTTATTTGAAAACCGGGTTGTTATCTGAAATTTAATAAAAAGCCATTTTGATGAGCAAACTTTTGAAAGATTTTTGAAAATCATTTGGAAACGGTTGAATAATTTTTGCTCAAAACAAGAAGATTTCTCTTCTTTTGAAGGTAAAGCGCACTGAAACATACACTTCCCTTTTATTTGAAGACCGGGTTGCAATCTGTCAATTGAATACAAACCATCGACATCGAATTTAGACAACAACCTTTGGAACCCATTTAAGCATGATGCTAACGGGTTTGCCAAGTGTTGAAAACCATTTTGAAGTTGTGTCAATTCGATGTAAAGATGTTGAGTTCCAACGAGGGCTTGAAACCGGTGTTTCATTTGAAAACAGCGCTCGTGGAATCAACGGAGATTTAAAATTCCTTTTGATTTTCCATTGATTTTTGAAACTCGGTGTTTCATGTGAATTTTTAAATCTTGTCGATGAAGAAAATTTCCATTTATTGTTACCATTTGAAGTATCATTCTGGAAATTCATTTTTGAAGCGTTTGACAATCTTCCATTGTTTTTGTTTTTCAAAGCCAAGTCATTCTTGTTTTGCAGTGAAAACATTTCTGATTTAAAATATTTGAAAGTTTTCAAATGACTTTGCTTTGGTCTCCACACTTGTTTTACCGGTGTAAAACGAGAGTGTGGATCAAAAACTTGATTCTTTCCCTTTAAAGTTCTTGTCTTAAAACTCTTTTGAGAAGTAGATGCTTCAAAAGTTTGAGATTCCTTAATTGGCCTCCACACTTGTTTTACCGGTGTAAAACAAGAATAAGTTGTTTCAAAAGATTGATGCTTTGCATTTGAAGCTCTTTTCTTAAAACCCTTTTGAGGAGTAAGTGTTTCAAAACTTTGAGAATTCTTAGAAAACTTCCTATCTTTTTGCAAAGAATAGGTTGTAAACTGAGAAACCCTTCTTGAAAATGGTTTTGAGGATTCACCCATGTGAACCTTTGCTGAAACACTTTCTCTAGGTTTTGAAGATTTTAAAACATTGGTTTCCCTCCTTTTTCGATTAAGAGAATCAAACTTTACTTTCAAAGCATTATACAAAGTTCTCAACTCATGATATTCTTTTTGACAAGAACGAATATCTTGTGATGCCAATTTTGATTCCAAATATGCAATTCGTTTTAAAAGCTGATCTTTTTCATTTTTAGGCAAAGACTGTGCAGTGACTGGTTTTGACAAACTCTTTTGCATATCAACTTTGGGAGTAAACCATGATTTTGAAATTTGAGAGTTTATCAACAATTTATCAGCTGGTGGTTTTCCCAAAATTGAATGTTTATTAAACTTAGTTTTCACATACTTTCCTTTTAGATTTTCTAATTGAGTTCTCAAATGATTAATTTCTTTCAAAAATTGATCCTTTTCAGCTTTAGAATCATCAACCTTACGAGCCAATTGTCGTTCAAGAACAACTTTTGTTTTTTCAAGTTTTTCAAAATACGCCTCAAATTTAGCAGTTCTGTTAGACAATTTAAGCTTGACAGTATTAAAATCTTTTGTTTGTTCAGTTAAAACCTTTTCCAGATCATCAATCTTTATTTGAAAAACACTTGTTTTGTTTTCAAAAAGATGTTGTTTCTCCCCCGATGACTTTTTGAAAAATTCAATCTTTTCTAAAATATTACTGAACTTTGTTTCAGCAAATTCAAACAATTGAGACTTCAGATTTTCTGCCTTTTTTTGTGTTACATTTGAAGTTTTTGTTTGAACCCGTGACTTTTTGATTGAATCAAACAAGTTTTTGTAAGTCAACTTCATGACAAGTTCTTTTGTAGTCGTTGGGCAACTTCATGTGTTCCATTTCCTTAATTTATGACGCCTGAAACTCAAATCTATAGTATGATGTGTGTTTTAGTTTGCATTTCATCAAAATTGTCATTAACTTTGACTTCTATCGCTCAATTGATTGTCTCAAAATGTTGACCTTTGAACCGATTAACACAAGTCTATATATTTCTGTTTCAAAAAGATCTTCTGCACGACTTTTCTTTAAGGACAAAACCAAGATGTCATCAGATGCCTTGTCGACAACTTTCAATGTTGTGGATTTGACTGAATGGAAAATTTTTTCCAATACGTTGTTTATGTTATTCAAATAAGATTTGTAAAATGAGATGAAAAGATGAATGGAATCCAATTGTTCAAAAAGTGGTCATTTCTATTTTATAACTCTTTTCTGAATCGATTTAAAAAAGAAGTACCATACATCTAACTATATATTTTTTAACATATGGAAAATTAATATACATTCCCCTTATCACACCAACCAGAGCTATAAACCGCTGGACTCTCTATATTAACCTAATAGAAGATATCCAAGAATCTTGTAATACCTCTTCTTGTGTGGAAATACTGAATAAGGGAATTTTACATGTTGAAATTGAAAGACTTTCAAAGAGTCAAAAGATGTTTGACTGAGACGAGATAAAAAGCTGATACAGTTTGTAATGATGCATTTGGTATCCACAGATTGTAAATAGAATTGTCTAGACTTGGAAAAAGATTTGTCATAAAATTTGAGGAACAGTAGTATTTCTTTTGAATAGCGCACTTCAACATCAGAGGTCTCGGAGAAAACTCAATTCTTTGAAATACAAGTGCAAATGAAAATGAGATGGGTAGGCTTCATGGTATACGCAACTCAGAGAATGCGCATTTGAAACAAGTTTACTTAAGATGTTGTTTGATTCGGTTTTCCCAAGGTTCAAAGTTTGAAATGAGACTAATAATTAGATGAAGCATAACATTCCATAATCTATCCAATCACCCCCCCAAACCACCATAACAAACAAACCCCAAACCACCACACCCCCCCCCCCCCTTGTATGTGCGCTCTATTGCAAAGACTACTTGATATCTTTGTTGGGAAACAATACAAATGATGGTGTGCCACGATCGATTCAAGAACTCTTAAGAATTGACAACTGACAATTAATCTCCAACCCCACTCCTCCAACCAGCGCCCCCAACAGCCCACCCACACCCCCCACCCAACCCCCCTCCCACAACTCACCCAGTCCCTACGTCCCCCCCCCCTCACCCCCACCCTACCCTACCACCATCCTCACGCCCCCCCCACCCCCCCACACCTCCTTCCACCCCCAAGCTCCCCCCCCCTACCACCCCCCCCACCACCCCCCCACACCCCCCCCCCCCCCCCCTCCCCCCCACCACCCCCCCCCCCAACCCCCCACCCCCCCCCCCCCCCCCCCACACACAACCCCGATGAGCCCTAAATAACAAACGACCCCCTAAGGCCATTTGGAGGAGGCCTCTACATAAAATCGTGGAGGCAGGTATATCGTGCGATAAAGTCTATTACCATGTTGGTCCTTCCAACCCAGTTTTGGTTAAAAGCGCCGGATGGTTAGCTGGCGGATTGTGCATGGACCTTCAATGACTTAACAAAAGCATTGTCACAAGATGCTATTACATACGGAGAAAAGACTGGAAAGTGGAAGTCCTTATGGCGTACTACCCTTCAAGTGCTTCTTGGACGCATACAAGGGAGTATCACCAATCCAAATGGCCAATGGATGACGAGGAAAAGAAGGCTTCACACAGTCAATGGTGTCTATTGCTATACAAAGATGCCTTTTGGCTAAAGAATGCGGGATGCACTTACAGCGATGGCTAGATAACGCGTTCGAGGGGCATAGTGGGTCCACAACTGGAAAGTCTATGTCGATGACCTAGTTATAAGAGCCACCCCGAAGACGGTTTGGTTGCGCGGACATTGTTGAAACTTTCAGGGCACTGCGACATTCAATATGAAGCTAAATCCTAAAAAATGCACTTTTGGGGCTACAGAAGCATGTCCTCGGTACTACTTGAAGAACTGAGGCATCAAGCCAAGTCCAGAAAAAACAAAAAGCTGTCATCCACTTCCTTCACCGCGCCGATGAAGCATAGTCCAGGTCGCTTAAATGGAAGTTAGCACGGTTTGAAAGGTGCTATCCAAGTCAGCTGACGACAAGTCCATCCCCTTGGTTCCAACACACTAATTAGGGTGTACGAAGAAGGGAGACTTCGTCTAGACTTAAAGAAGCAGAAAGAAGCTTTACACAGTCAAGTGCATATCGACAGCACTTCCTACGGCTGTAGCCACTCGACCAGGGGAGGAGTGTAATATATTTATCGCGATGCATGGGGCAATTATGCGCCGTGTAACTGACAGATAGGGACTCCGTTCCATACACCGGTAATACTTGTAGGAAAGCATAAAGGAAACGTAGATACACTATAGCGTCAATGGAGAAGCTGGTCCTGGGTTAGTATTTGGCCAAAAGAATAGCAGATATTTTCAACGCACCCACTCGTGGTAATCACAAATCATCCCATCAAAAGGTTATCTCCACACCTGATGCATCGGAGCGGGATTGCAAAAGTAGGAGAGTGTTGCTGGGGTGCATAACATTCTCTTATAGGGCACGCACCGCAGTGAAAAGCGGACGATACTGGCGGATCGTCTTTCATTTGAAAAACCAGAAATCGATGTTCTACTCCAAAGCGAGTAAAACTTCATGAACCCAAATGGATGCTTGTTTACGGTTGGCTCGTCATGCCGTGGAAGGGTCATCGGCGCGCGGTGGGGTCCTCATCGCATTACCACGGAAGGAATGGAAATACCACTTACCACAGGCGTTTTGAAATCACAGCACGCACAAGATGCAGAGTACGATGACCTAATTGCGGACTCGCTATTGCGCTCGGAGAGTGTAGTAATAGAAGCGGAATGTGGACTCCCGTTAGTAGCAACCATTTTTTTGTGTTGGGGAATAATGTCGGTAAGAAGACACATTGATTCAATACTCGACAAAGACCAAGTCGCTATCCAGGGCTATTGACTTAGTTTCTCCATTAGGCAGTTCCTCGGGGTGGGACAAAACCCCCGACTAAAAAGTCGGTGGCCTATCGTAAGACGCATCCAAGCTTGCTTCGCGCACCTATCCAAGCAGGTGTTGGTCGAAATCTTGAAGAACAAATCCATCTCGGAGATGGAGATATCTACGGTGATAGGAGAGCAGGATCCTACGTGGATGACCCCTATCATCGAATTCATAAGCAAGGGCACGCTCCCTCATGACCAAAGTGGGAAGGACCCTACGAGGTTACGGAAGCACTTGGAAAAGGAGCATACAAGCTGCGTGACATGGAGGGGCGTGAGTTGCCCCGCACATGGAATATCTGCAATCTCAAGAAATGCTATCTTTAGGGACGTGCTCACTGGGTATATGCGTACTTATGTTTTTTTTTAGGCAAATGTTTTTTATTTTTTTTTCTTTTATTCTTGCAAGTATTCATTAAATGTCGCGGTTTCTAGCTAACTCCGCGACACAATTCACTTTACATGCTTATTGTGAGTATCTGTTTACGTATCAATATTGTTGTTACATTATTCTGTGCCTACGCGGCGTGCATGCACCTAATAACCCCACGATGGGAAAAGGATGAGTAAACCTACTAAATGACTCGTTGAGTAAGAGGGTTGCAAACCCATCAACATTGGATCATGAATCCTTGTTAAACACCTTTCTCTCAAGACGTTGGAGTAAGTTTCAATGCGCATTCCACGATGGATGCGCAGCAGCGCACACGGTGCACGTTTAACAAATTTGGAGTCGAAACTTTTGACTTCTTGATATGGTATTCGCGGTACGCCGCATGTAATTGTTATGTCAACCCATACATATAAACTTAGCATATTTTGCAGTCATGAACTCTGTAATGACTATGTTCACAACAATTTGACAAATGGCACATCACAAACAAGTCTTTCATGCAAAGGCAACTGATTGTGCACAAACATATTGTCCACTTTTATAACTAATATTGTGTGCGTACAATCGCACAAGCCACAATAACAAACGACCCATACTATGGGTCCAAAAGGATAGCTTTTACAACAGAACCATGAGTTTGATTAAACATAATTTGCCAGCATACACAAAAACGATAAAGTTTACACAAGGAAGCAAGCCTAGACGCTGTGACAACGACTTTGCTCTGACCTACCAACTTGGTACGCAGCATCTCCAGCCTCCTCAAGCTTCCCCAGAAGTTCACTATCTTTGGGTGACACAGTCGCCACGCTAACTGGTACTCCATCAGAACGGGGGATGTGCGCTGCACCAACACCGCACAATATTGCCTTGCCCTTCACCCCCTTCTTCTTAGCAAGCCTTATGGCGTGGGCCTCTAACGACTCCTTCAGCGGGATCTCCTTCTCAAGTGCAAAAGGATTAAGGATGTCACGAGGGCTGGCAAAGATAGGTACCTGCAGTTGCGCCACGTCCGGCTTAAGAAAGTAATCAGGCTGGGCCTCAGCGCCCTCGGTGGCATGCCTAGCCAAGGTTAACCCCGCCATTATCACACCTATGGGGTAATCCTGGTCACGCTCCAGCTGTGCAATATGAGGCAGCTCTAACAATTTCATCGCCTCCATAGCAGCAACAAGCTCCTCATATGCATTATGATTATATCCAGGTACCTGTGCGGCAGGCACTGTCAGCAGCTTCTTTTCATGCAGTTCCTCCACCGCCTCCGCCTTACCACGAGCCAAGGCACACTTCACAACATCCCCAAAGGACTGCTTGACCTCCTGCGATTCCAAAGTGCTCATGGCAGCAAGGCGCAAACCATGGCTTATGAGCCACCTGCGCTCAGCAATCGCGGACAACATGTGAGGGTACAGCTCCTCATCATACTCAATGCTGAGTTTGCGTAACTTCTCCTCCTGCTTCTCCAACAGCCCCTCCACTCTCTGGCGAAACTCATCCAGCCCTGCTTCTCCAACAGCCCCTCCACTCTCTGGCGGATAAATGTATGCTTCTTACTTAATTTTGCAGGTTCTCACAGCAAGGAAATGGAATTCGAGGCCACATCAACTCGTATTCATGTGGTAAAAATGTTTATGTTGGGGCGTAACTACTTTAGTTATGTCGTAACAGATATTGCTACAGTGTAACCCTCTCTTTGGTTATGCCGTAACTAGATATAACCAAATTTTTAAAAAAATTGGTTTTTTTTCACATGATTACGGCGTAACCCAACTCTTGGTTACGCCGTAACTTCCTTCTGAAAATGTTAATTAAGTTCGAAACATTTACAAAACCGTGTATAATTAAATGAACTATGAGGGTACGTTCTCTAGAAACCCTCAGGAGACTTCACTCGTCCACTTGGGCCACCAAGTAGTTTAAAAGGCTTGTTGCATATGCTAAATGCAACCGTGATTCCTACGAAAGTGAGTTAGGTTTTCCTGTATAATTTTGTTTTGAACGTTTAATGCTTTTAGTTTGTCTAGTGATTTCAAGGGATATGAGTTTGCTCAGGATATGCTGGTCAAGAGATATTATCTTGTCCCTATCATTCGGAGTATAGAGCAACGCTCAAGGGAGTCTCTTGTTCTAATTCTACTCTTATTTTTGCATTTCATTTCCTTAAATGTACAAAGGGACATTGTATAAACCAAGTGGGGGTATGGGAGTAGAATTACCACTTGACCTATATTTGCCTTCGATTTTCTAGTTTTCTTTTGAAAAATTATGCCAATTTTAAAATTTTTTGACATGTTTTTCTTACTAAACTAGAATAAATCTTTGTCGAGCGCACTATTACCCTTTATTTCAATTGGTGAGGTTAAGCCTAATGATTCCATTTTCATCTATTATACAATAATCCACCAAAAATATGTGTGTGCCGGTAGTATTGTAGACTTTAGAACTTGGCATGTATATCATTTTGAGACCTAATTGATTAGCAGAATAGACAGTTTAAGAAGGCAACATTTAGGAATTTACCCCCAAACAACCTATATGTGTGTGTTTATCTACTTGTTACACTGACTTGTCGACCCCCCCTGTGTTAAACCCCTTGTTGCACTCATTTTTAGTGCAAGATACCCCTAGATCACCTTGTTGAGCCAATCCTTGTTTGAACCCTTTATGTCAATGTTTCGTTACACCATTTCGCCTTAGCCAACCTTGTAGTCTATATTTTCTTTGTGTTGAAATTCTTGGCTACTTATGTCCATGGTTTGGAGAAATAAGCACGGAGATTTTGTGCGTTCGTGGGAGACCTATCATTATTGATCTATAAAGACCCCTTGTATCATCACTTTCGATATTGTTCATCTCAAGTGGGGGTATATGTGTATTGTATTTATCATATGCTACAGGGGTAATGTAAAAAAAGAGAAAAATATAAACCTCTGTAGCATATGCATGTTGCTTATGTGTTATAAAACCAACAAGTTGTTCAATATATGAAGATGGTGCAACTATAAGCCATATGTTCGTTCAAGACATGGAGATGGTGCAACTATAAGCAATCTATTAGATTTTAAAGGTTGGGCTAGTAAGATATGCTTCATCATTTTAAAGCAGGACTTCATTATTACATCTAAGACTAGCCTATTATTATGATCAGATTTCCGTACTTAGATACTTGGATTGCTGGATGGACGGTAGCCGATTATGACAACCTTAGATTATTTAGACTATTTGTTTTGTGTATTTTGTTTAACACCAAATAAATGTGAATCATGTGTCTTATCCTACCCTTTGCAATAATTCTGACCTTTAGCTTGCTCGAGTTAAGGAAAGAGCAATCACATGTGTCTCGTCCATGGATTTGGCCGAGCATGTGTGGTCTTGTCGCCTTTTCTGGATCAGTGGTATCGGGAAAGAATCAATCACCTGTTTAAACCTATGTGTCGCCCATGTTTCCTTTAAGAGCTGTTTAGACCCTAATTCTAACTGGTGTAGATTTGGGTAATTTTCAAGCTTATGATAGAATACATGCTATGACTATGCAGTTAAGTGATCACCCCAAAAATGAAACACTTAGACTAGTAAGAGAGTTGAGTGATTTTGATCCCCTTTTCGTGAGGTGTTCGGCTTTGATATTTCTAGCATAAGTAAATTATGAATTCATTTCTCTGAGTTAAATTGGGGAAATCTTTTTATGAAATATTCTAACAGGTCTACTTGAGGGCAAGTAGAAGTCAAGTGGGGGATATTTGATAACATCAAATAGTTAATAATTTTTAGTATCAAAATCCCTATCAAAATGCTTGTAAATATTGTATAAATGCCTGAAAATACTACTTAATCACTTCATATTTCGTTTACAGGAAGAACACGAGTATTGGAGCAAGAGACGCGGGATTTGGACGTGGAAATCAAGCAAATGAAGGACCTCAATGCTATTTATGGTGTAACCACCCCGTAGGAGTTACGCCGTAACCTAGATTAAAGAAGAAATGAGTCAGCACCCCTATTACGGCGTAAGCGCTTCGTTACCATTACGCCGTAACACATCTCGTTAAAGAAGGATGACTCATCCTAGTCACGCTTATGGCGTAACATGGTCGTTAGGATTACACCGTAACACGTTTTAAGCCTGCATAATGAAAGTCCACATCAGCATTGTTACGGCGTAACACTTACATAACGGTTACGCCGTAACAAAATCGATACTTATAAATAGAGCCCTCATTTAGCACATTCGATATCAACCCTTCCACCACAGTATCAAGGGGCGAACCAAGCTTCCATAGGTCGAAGAAATCCACCAGAAGTCTAAGGGAGAAGTCACTTCACTTAATTTTGTATTTAATCATTC
The DNA here is from genome assembly GCA_026074375.1 of Tanacetum coccineum. Lineage (NCBI taxonomy): Eukaryota > Viridiplantae > Streptophyta > Magnoliopsida > Asterales > Asteraceae > Tanacetum > Tanacetum coccineum. Next base: position 19,852 of record BQNB010039960.1, read on the forward strand.
ATAAATGCATACTGTTAGACTAATGATGATTCAATCCATGATTCCTTTCTTTTACTCTTGTTGTATTGTTACCATGATTGGCTAAGCACTTCAAGTGTTGGCCTAGTTATGAATTTACTGTTGTTATGTTGAATGTTTCCTGTTTAATTATCGCTTTATTAGATATCCTTATAGTCTGTCATTAATCCTTGAGTTTTGGTAGTGTTGAGGGTGGTTTAGATCCTGTTATTTCTATTATCAGGCGAACTAGTTAAACATGGGGTTAACATGGTACTAGGGTAGGTTGGCATCTATCCTTAGTGTAGGAATTTATCCGATTACCACCTCTATCACATTAAACACTTAAAAAGCGCAGGAACTCTTTCAAAGAGGGTTTATAATCTATCTAGGTTGTAGACATGTCTTTAGGATAGTTAGGGTTTAATCACTGAAACTTGGATGCCCTACCTTTGTGACTTGCAGGGGATTCAGGATCGCAGGAAGTATAGGGCAGACCTCAAATGCCAATTCAGGTCTGTTGATATTAGAACCACTAATAAAATGATACTTAGACGTTGCATAGGAAATACATATCATAACATTAGTAATGAAACAACTAGGCTAGCACGCTTTTCTCCTTGATCACTTCTATCTCATTTCCTTTTCGCAATTTATTTTCCTGTTAAGATTTTAACTCAATTCAAAACCATTTTCAAAAAGTGACATAATCAAACTAAAACTTTTTAAACTTAGCTCTTGGGACGACCTCGGATTTACCAAGTCCTGCACTACATACGACCGGGTTCTTTGCCCTTTAGTGCGTGTAGACATCGGTAGACAAGTTTTATAAATTTAAAACTTGTAAAATTATTTAAAAAAATAATGCATCAAGTATACACGTTGAAGGTTAAAACTGAAAAGACTCACTGATGAGTTAACCCGTTGATGATAAGTCCTCTGATAAATTTCTCACTGATGGTGTCCTTCAGCTTGAGTACAAAGTTGAAGCCATCATAGTGATAAACATTGTTCAGTTCATAGTGTTAACTTAGTGAACATCATCATCCACTTGAGTTCCATTTCACCACTATCAAAGTCAGGGTGTTCAGTGACCTATGAGTATACACTCTATACCTCCAGCCCCATTGCTTAGCATGAACTGAACCTACAATTAAACTAAATTTCTAACAATCCTCCCTAATTTAGTATAATTCTTTTGCGTAAAAATTAACATTAAACAAAACAAGTGCATAAACAAAAATGTCATGAGGATTAAATTTCCATCTTAGTACATTATACTTTCAAATATTCAAGAATCGGGGTGTTCTAAGAATTTAACCCTTCAACCCATTTGAATACTTGAAGATAAAATACACACAAGTTTTCAAACACTTAAATGCTCCTTACACTATACAAGCCATGTGTCCATATCCAATTCATAAATGGTGTAAGAGCCAAAAGTCCAAACCTCCCTGAAGCGTCAAAACCTCAACAATCACATAGGTGGTTCCTCTTTATTCATGCTCCTGCCAAGCACTTTTTCAAAGAAATTAACCATTAAGAAGTAAAGACTTCATCATCTTTTTTAGCAGGTTCCAAGCACATCCTTGGGATGATTGTAAAACATGTGCTTCAGTCCACTGAACGTTCAGCTTTCCACATTGAATTCAGCTCCTAAGTTTTCGCATGATGGAGTTGGGTGTCTTAGCATTCAGCGACTTAGTCGGACTTTAAACCCATCCCTTCAGCAGACTTTATAACTAAGTCTCTAGCCAGACCCTTCGTCAAGTGATCAACTAAGTTTTGTTAAGACCTCACAAACTTTATAGATACCACCCCATTCATGATAAGTTAACAAATCATGCTATGCCTAATACCCAAGTGTCTAGACTTCCTATTGTACATTTGGCTATAATCCTTTGCCAATGTAGCAACACTATCACAACAGATAGATATATGTGCTATAGGTTTAGACCATGATGGAATGTTAAGGATCATGTTTCTCAACCATTCAGCTTCCTTACTAGCAGCTGCTAAAGCCACAAATTCAGATTCCATTATTGAACTAGTGATGCAAGTTTGCTTCTTAGATGCCCAAGAAATTGCACCTCCACCAAGCAAGAATAACCAACCACTTGTAGACGAATTGTCTTTAGTATTGCTGATCTAACTTGCATTAGTGTATCATTCTAGAACTGAAGGATAACCAATATATGACAAACTATACTCCATAGTTTTTTTCAAATACTTTAATACCCTCTAAATTGCTTGCCATTGCTGAGCACTAGGATTACTAGTGTACCAACTTAATTTACCCACATCAAAAGAAATATCAGGCCTTGTACAAGACATGGCATACATCACGCTACCAATCACCCTGGAATACTTAATTTGAGTTACAACTTTGCCATTATTAGGCATAAACTTCTCACTTGTATCCATAGGAGTACTCACTGGAGTACAGTCAAAGTAATTGAATTTCTTCAGTACCTTCTCAATATAACGAGACTGAGAAATAGATATCCCATTACTTCATGTTTAATCCTTATACCAAGGATAATATCAGCCTCTCCCATGTCCTTCATGGAGAACCTAGATGACAAGAATTTCTTTGTCAAGTTAACCTGAACTTGGTCAGTGCCAAAGACCAGCATGTCATCATGACTCCTTTACCAGATTCATCAAATTTTCTATACACACATTTGTCCGCTTGGTTAACTAAATAACCATTTGATAAAATCACTTTATCAAACTTTTGATGTCACTGCTTAGGTGCCTGCTTCAATCCATATAAAGACTTAATCAGTTTACACACCTTATTTTCATTTCCAAGCATGATGAAGCTCTAAAGTTGGTTCATATAAACCTCCTCATCCAGTTTACCATTCAAGAATGCGGTCTTCATATACATCTGATGAATAATCAGATTGTGAATTGATGTCATAGCAATCAGCAGTCTTATGGTGTTGATACGTGCCACTGGAGCATAAGTATCAAAATAGTCTATCCCTGACTTTTGTTTAAAGCCATGAATGACTAGTATAGCCTTGAACTTTTCAATAGTTCCATCTAGCTTCATTTTTCTTTTGAAGATCCATTTGCAACCAAGAGGTTTGCAACTTAGAGGTAGATTAGTCAACACCCAAGTGTTGTTGCCCATGATGGAATCCATCTCATCATTGATTGCTTCTTTCCAGAAAGCAACATCCTGGGACTTTATTGCTTCATCAAATGATTTAGGGTCATCCTTGACATTAAAGCAATAAGAGTGTTAGTCTAAGACCTCATCCCTTGTTCTTTTAATAAAATATAATTGAAATTCAGGTCCAAAGTTCTTTGGAGTCCTATTACTTTTTTTTCTAAGCTTAGGTTCAGGTTGTTGAACCACAACCTGTTTAGTGACCTCTTCAGGGACCACTGAACCACCAGTATCTTCAGTTCCATTTATCAGGGACCTCTGACTTGGTCTAGGGAATGATGAGAATCTATTCTCATCAAAGATATCATCCTTTGATTTAATTATCGAGTTAATTGAAACTGATTCATTAGGTTCTATAACATAGAATATAAAAGCCTTATAATTCTTAACATATCCAACAAAGATACATTTAATGCCTCTTTCACCTAAATTTTTTAGCTTTTTATCAGGGAGTCTGACAACAACCCTACAACCCCAAACCCTGAGATAGTTCAGGTTGGGTTTCTTTTTAGTCCATAGTTCATAAGGGGTTATCATGTTCCTTTTATTGGGAACCCTATATAATAAATAGCAAGTTGTTAACATAGCTTCACCCCAAAACCCTTGACTCAGTCCTGAGGAGGACAACATGGAATTAACCATTTCTTTCAGTACTCTGTTTTTCCTTTCAGATATACCATTTTATTGTGGAGTATAGGGAACATTCATTTTATGGATTATACCAACATACTAAAAATATAGAGTATCCATGTACTCACCTCCTCTATCGGTCTTGACTCTTTTGATCAGGGACCCTTGTTGTAATTCAACTTTAGTTTTGAATACTTTAAATTTATCTAATGCTTCATCTTTAGTATGTAATAAATAAACATAGCAAAACCTAGAAGCATCATCAATAAATGTCACAGAGTATTTCCTATTCCCTAATGATGGAGTAGCATGTAAATCATACAAATCACCGTGGACCAGCTCTAAAACTTTAATTTTATGTTTTACATTTTCAAACGATTTCTTAATAATTTTGGTCAGCATGCAAGTCTTACACTTTTCAGTGTCCATGTCAAAAGCTGGGATTAACCCATCCTTAGACATATCTTGCATCCTCTTAAAGTGGACATGGCCCAGTCTAGCATGCCATAAGATTGAATCATTCAGTTTAGAGGTTGACATAAAAGCTGAACCAATATTATTATTAACAATATTAAGCCTCAACATTTGATTACTCAAATAACCAAAACAAATAAACAAGCTATGTTTGGATAAAACAAATTTATTAGATTTAATCACTTGTTTATAACCACAATTATTCAAAATACTACTTGAAACCAAGTTCTTCTTGATATTAGGAAGATGCAAAACATTAAACAAGGAAACAATCTTTACAGAACTAAATCTAAGATCTACACAACCACGTCTATGCACCAAGGCTGTTGACTCATTTCCCATGTGAAGAATAGATCCATCATTTAGTGATGAATAGGTCTTGAACCAGCATCTATCTTTACACACATGCACAGTTAATCCTGAGTCAACCCACCACGCAACATTATCACCCTTCACAAAGTATGACTCAGATATATATATAACATAATAAACCTAAAAAGATTTATTAAACATGATATGGCCTTTCAGTGAGTTGGATGAACCATTCACTAAACTATTTATGCCTGAACCATTGGCTTTATTGCCAACCTTACCATCCTTGCAATCCTTTTTCAAGAGTCCAGGTTTCCCAGACTTCCAACAAGTCACTTTAGACTTCTTGCTAGGATCAACTTTGGTGTCCTGATGTTTACATTTACCCTTATTATCATTGTACCCGGTGGAGTTGTTATGCGCCACCATATTGACAACTAAAGGACCAGAAACAGTGTTTCCCTTTGGCTTGTCATTATCCTGCGCCCTGAGGGATTCCTCAATACGCAAATGGCTGCCCAACTGAACAAGAGTTAATTCTTCCTTCTTATTTTTCAAGGTATACTTAAAATCATTCCAAGAAGGAGGAAGTTTATAAATGATACAAGAGACTTGAATAGCCTCATCCATGTTTATTTTATGTTGTGTAAATCTACCAAGTATGCCAATAAGTTCATTGTATTGTTATACAACTGGTCTTAAATCAGTCATTTTGTAATTTGTGAAATCACTTACAAGGAACTTCTTACTTGATGCATCCTCAGCCATATATTTGGCCTCCAAGGAATCCCATAGTTCTTTTCTAGATTCAGCATTTTGGTAAATATCAACCAAGGAACCAGATATACCATTGAGAATGATACCACGACATACATAATCATCATTCTCCCATTTGCTCCTTTTCTGGATCTGTTCTACAGTAGCATTCTCACCATCTTCTGGCATTGGTGTAGTTAGAACATACACCACACTCTAGTATGATGAGGGTTGTGAAACTCCTAATAAGTTTTACAACTCCCTAAGTAGTGTACATAATTGTTGTAGTGTAGTATAGGCAAGATACGGGGGTTGTTATTATTCTCTAGGGGAATAGCGTATGAAGGTTAGAACTAAATGTAACTAAGGTCTACAGGTTGAAAGAATAATATTTTTGTATTTTTATATTTTATGAAAGCAATTTAGATCTCGGGTTTGAAGAGGGTTTGTTTTAACTAATTATCTAATAATTAAACTAATCTAATGTGGAGAATTCGTATCATAAAAGAGAAGTGTTTACTTAATCATGCATGATCCTTAGTATGCTTCTCCTAACTCTATTGCCTTGTCACACTTATGATGTATGTGTAAGTATTTCCGAGAAGCATCAAGAATTACACTAAAACGCCGTCAACGTGATACCTTGCTAGGGAAACACACAAGTAAGGTAGTATGAAGACTGTTACAAGGCCCCTAGGGAGATAGATGCGCATTAAAATACCTAAAGGGGATCATCCATAGATGTGTAAGGTAGTATGAAGACTATTACCGATGGAATCCTTTCTACACAATCATGCCGCTCTAGATCTTCGATACACTTAAGTAACTAGGGTTCTAGAGTCTAAACATGCACACACATCAATCAAAAAGCAATATTATTAGGATCTACATACCAATTCACATGCAATCATAAGCAAACACTAATGAGATCTAGACTAGCATGTTAAAGATAAGCAAAGCACAATAACCAATCAAACAATAAGACATATTGAAAGATTAAAGGATAAAATAACTTCACTATATTGAAACAAGCAAGTAAGGAAGGTACAAAAAGGTTAGGAAACCCTAAAATACTCCCAAAGTCAGCTACAAGTCATTCTCTACCGAACTCCACTCCTAATATCCTATATAAAACCCTAAATTTGTCACGATGGCGTCGCAAGTAATCCTGACGCCGTCGCTCTGAGAATCTTCTAGGGTTTCTTTATGACGGCTACAGACCAGACGCCATCACAAATTCTTCGGACACCGTCCTTGATCATCCAGCCAGCGTCGTAAGTAATCCCGATGTCGTCTCCACCTTCCGTAAGCAATTCTTCAAGCCTTCGTTGTGTAAAGTTGCACTCTTGTCCCGTTTCTTCTAAAATAGAGCCCAAGTCACGTGTATTTCCTCCACATGTCTTCCAAGTGCTAAAAATGCAAAAAGAAATGATTACGCACATATTTTAAGCATTTTTGCATGATTACAAGGGTTAAATGACCCTGAAAAAGTGTATAAAATTACACATCATCAAATACCCCTACACTTGGGATTTGCTTGTCCCCAAGCAAATGAGCTTTTCTACTTAGAAAATAGTAATATTGGGGCATGTAACTTCCTCTTTAAAAGATTTTATGGCACAACCAATTAGACCTCGAAACTAGAAGCACAGAAATTAGACACTAGCACCTCACAATAAGTGTTTGGATTCTCTCTTTCTCTCGGGTGTATAATGAATTATAAAAATATGGGAAATAGAAATTTTAATGCTCATTACCTGTCATAGCATACAAATTACCATAAGCTTGTTAAAGGATCAAACCTCTACCGCTAGGCGTAAGTACTAAAAGTTACTATCAGAGAGATCTTTAAAGGGTTGTGGGGTGTAGGTGTAATATGATAGACATGGAAACGGAAACGGATGGGAAATATTTAGGGAGTGACTTTTTGGGTAAATTTGAGGTGAAGTGGTGAGCTAATTATTTATAAGAATACACGTAAATTTGGTTGCTAAGCCAAAGACTCGACCACTTGGACTAAGATATACAAACTCTACACAACTTTACATCAAACTCTTTCTTTTTCTTTTCTTGACTCTATGATAAACATAACATAAGCAAATAGCAGTCCATACATTTTTTCTCTCTTCTTTTTTCATATTTTTTTCTCTTTTTTTCGTACACTTTTACCCTGCCATTGCTTAAACATAATAGTACATCACATGGGGTTTATAGATACACCCCTACAATTAAACTTTTACATATTCAATACATAAACTAATCTAATGACCCAAATTGAGGTGGATCAAAATAACATGGAGACTATCAAACAAATATAGGGGTATTAACTTAACTTTTCTTCCCCATTCTTCTGCAAAATAAATACTACCATGAATCCTAATCGTCCTAAAACTGTATTTACAAGGACAAAGACTTAACAACTGTGTACTCAAATAATTAACTTGGGTTAAACAAGAATGTACTAAAAAGAGTACATACAAGGTAGGCTAAGGCGATTTGGGTGTAACAATTGGTTTAAGGGTTTAAACAATATTCTTCATTAATAATCTGGAATCCACTAGAAAATTACGAGAACCGTGAAAAGGAAAGGCCCAGAGGGTTGTACTAGGGGAATCCTGCACTAAAAATGAGTGCATGGCAAGGGTGTGGGAAATTTATATAGTCGAAGTGACCATAATAATAGTTACAGGTTTAAAACATAGGTTAATCCTAGTGCCTCTTATCATTTAGCAAATCTTAATACTCACTATGCAGTCTCGGGATGCATCACTAAAGCAAGGTTTAGAATTTAATACACTACCGGTACACTCTCATATAATTTAAAACCGATACCAATGCTTCAGAAAAGGCGACAAAATCACACATGGACGGACACATCCATGAACGCGACACATGCAATTGCTTTTTCCTTAACTCGAGAAAGCTAAAGGTATAAATTATCTTAGGTATCAAAGATGGATACCCGAATTTCTAAAGATCTAGGGGCGAACATCACAATTTAGGGGTGGAATATTTTGAGTGCTAGGGTTTTTTATGCTAATCGTATAATTCCCTATCCAATAAGACGCTACTAGTACTTAGTTTCATCGGTATGTGCCATAAATATTTTTAAATTTGGGTCAAAATTACCTTCTACGTTATGTTTTGATATATTACTCATCATTTTAGGGACAAAGCAAAGACAAATGAAAGAATAGTTTCTAAGGCTTACACTTATTATGAACATTGTCCCCAATCTTATACAAAGTACCCGTAAATGAATAAAAAAATAAAAGAGAGCGAAAGAAACTAGTACTCCCCTAGTTTTGCTCAATGATGGAGAAGAAACAAATGATCCCGGCTAAATTGTCATTCAAGAATCGTCCACATGAAACTCCTAAGAACTCCCGGGCTTCTCCTCATCAAATATAACCTACAAATCAAAGACAAAATACAACTATACCTAGCGTAAAATCAGCGGAACAATAAATACAACTATATGATTTAGGGTATTTTACTCTACGAAAACAAATAAAGGATATGATGAATTTGTTAATGTGGTTTTCTGCAGTTTTTAAGCAAGTTACAAATTCTGGAAATTATACAAAATTTTCAAAAAAAAATACAAGTTTTACTGTAGCAGCGTGGTGACGCCATTAGGATAAATCCTGATGCCGTCTCCACCTACTGTAATTTTTTTTCTTTTCTTGAAAATTTTCTGCACGCAAGTCCCCTTAGTATTTCCTGCAAAAAAATTACTGCAAAAACCATAAAATTTATTAACACAATCATATGACTCAAACAAACACACAAGACGCGAACTAATCTAAATTATTTATTTAACATGTTTGAAATAGTTCTTATAAACCGGATATTTCCCCTACACTTATTATGCAAAATACCTTTGATTGAGATTAAGACGAAGTTAAAAACAAAACAAAACATGATTTCAAAATTATTTTTAAATAATTAAAATAAATAATAAAGAATAAAAATACACGACACACCTAAAATGCAAGAATTAAAAGATTGGGTTGCCTCCCTATAAGCGCTTGTGTTTATTAGAGAGTCTTTTAGCTAGATTCGGAGTCATATTCCTTACATGACTCCTCCTTTGTTGTTTGCCTCACTTCCAGTTAAAAACAAAACAAAGTATGGTTACAAAATTATTTTCAAACAATTAAAACAAACAATAAAGAATCAAAACACACTACACACCTAACATGCAGAATTAAAAGATTGGGTTTCCTCCTAATAAGCGCTTTTGTTTATTATAGAGTCTTTTAGCTAGACTCGGAGTCCTAATCCTTAAGTAACTCCTATTAGCTGTCATTCTCGTGTGTCCCATTATCCCATGTGTCTCTCATTAGTTATCAATCACGATTAGCTTAGTTGTAAATCATTATCTAGTCAATCATTGATTATTGCTATCCATTTATCCTTGTACCCTTATAAATTGTAATTTATGATTAATGGAATACACACAAAAAGTTTCACCATCCTTCATGGTATCAGAGAATATTACAATCATACACAAAAAACACTAACCCTTTATTACATAATAGCTGTCCCCCGATCATCGACAACTCACCGATGATTCAGAGGGATCCCAAATGTATTGTTTCCTATTCTCTTATTAGCTATAATACAAATAAATCAAGATCTCCACCTTCAATAACCACCTCGGTCCAACCGCCGCCGCTGCTGTTCTCTTCCAGCCACAGATCGTTGGTGTTATTGTCTTGAAATGAAGATATAAAGGAGGCCGTGACTCGTTCTTTTCATGGCAGAAAGAACTCAAAGTGTTCTAGTCTACAAAAGTGCACAAGCTAATGAAGTTGGGTTGTTAAAAGTTACATTTCACGTGCTTGTGTCAGCAAGTTAAGAAAAAGAGTTGGGGAATTTGATATAATAATATGGTATTGGAATATGATGCTCACTAAAGTGAAAGTGAATTAGGGATGGGAGTGACATATTGGGCTCAAAACTTCGGTTGAACACACTATATTTATCTGTTACTTGTTTTACTATCGGAGATCATTGTCATTTTTCAAAATAGTTGGTCAAAATTTACGCTCCTACCTAAAGGCAAAAAGCCATGACGTAAAAATAAACGTCACGCAAAGGAGGAAGCCGCAAGCAGCAAAAGAACTATGCCGGCGAATGCAATTAGTCTTCCGTCTCAACAAACAACAAAGAAGATGATAAAATAAATAGCGCTTTTCGACTTATGTAGCAGAGATAATTATAGTTTTCAAAAATAGTTGGTTGATAAAATTGTCGCTCCTACCTAAAGGCAAAAACCCATGACGTAAAAATAAACATCACGCAAAGGAGGAAGCTGCAAGCAATAAACCACTATGCCACTAAAACACAATTATGTTTTCCGCTTCAACAAACAAAAAGAGATGACAGTAGAAGAAGAGGCTTTAAACTTGTGTTCTAATTATCCGTTCGAGAAGCCTCCTCCCTTTAAACTGCGGGGGGAGTATTAGTTGTTATCTCGTGAGTTCCCATTATCCTAGGGTGTCTTATATAGTAGTCAATCATGATTAGTTGTTGTCAAATCATTATCTAGTCAATTCATTTGATTATTGTCTATCCATTTATCCTTGTACCCCTATAAATTGTAATTTATGATTAATGGAATACATACAAAAAGTTTCACCATCCTTCAACTCCTCCTTCGGTTCTCACTTCAAATTCCTCCTTCATTGGTGTGGGCCATCTTTTGTTGAAAATGTTAAACAACTTATTTCTCCACTGATTAAATTCCAACTCTTTCTCACGATGGAACTTGATTCTTTCTTCCCATTCTAAAATGCGCTCATTTATGATGCTTAATGGGTCTACTTTATCCTCTTCTCTTTCTTTGAATTTGCAAAAGAACTAGGGACATTTGTCAAAATTAACCTTACTCTTGCTAGATTTTAAAGTTATTGTCCCTTTGTCAACTTAATTTCGGCTCTAGCCATCGTTAAAAATGGTGTTCCTAGGATGAATGGCTTTTTCCTTTCTTCTTTAATGTCTAAGATTACAAAATCCACGAGGTATACGAAACATTCTATTTCAACCAACACGTCCTCGGCTATTCCTAAAGGGTAGATATGTGATTGACTAGCTAAGGACAATCTAATGTCGGTTTCTACAAGCTTCTCGTCGGTCAACCTATTGTAAGTGGATAAAGGCATGACGTTCACATCGGACCCTTGGTTAAGTAAGGCATCCATGTATTTTAATCCTCCTATGTTGCATGGTATTACAAAGTTTCCTCCCATATCCACTTTTTTGTTATCATTTTCTTAAGCATTACCTTGAGCATGGGTTCTTTGGGAAGTTAATGGTAATCCTCACACTCCATCTTACCTAATTGCATTGCTATCAAAGAATCATTAAACCTTTGATTTTCTACGAGACCCTCGATTAACTCTTTATTTATTTTATGCTTGAGGTAGTGGCTAACGGGTTGTGGCACATGAGGCTCTATCATTTTTCTTTCTTCTCCTAAAGGTTCTTTGTTCGTAATCCTAACTGGTTCCTCAATACTACATTTTCCATGTTCGGTAATGTTTTTATAAATAACCTCATTGTTTTCTTTAACTTTCTCACTTTCAATCCTATAGAGGGAGATGGCATTGACATTCTTAGTTATAGGATTCCTAGTTTCTTCTCTAACTAGCACCTTTTCCGGCGTTGTGCTCGATGTTAGTTCTTTTAAGAGTCCAAACATTTCAGCCAATCTTCCATTAATCTCATCTCTTTGCTTAAAGATGGCTTTCTCGAACCTTTCTATTCTTTTCGCGTGTGAAGCTATGTATTCTTGCATGCGGGCTTCAAAACTAGGCTCGAGTTCCCTTAGTTGTGGCTCTGGGTAGATTCGTTGGAATGAGAAAGGAGTTTTCCGTGATGGTTGATTAAGGTTTTGTGATTGAGGAGCGGAGGAAACCACATTGGCGTAAGCTTGAGGGACGTGTGTCAAGCTTGCTTTTGGTCCTTTCATCAAGTAGTTTATTTGGTCTTCATGCTTAAGCAGTCGCCGGTCGGGCCTTTTTTGTATGTCTTTGGGCAAAGAGATTACCTTGACCGGTTTAGCAAAATCTCTTGGGTTATTCCAACTTTCACTGTCATAGAGGGCGAGGCCCTCCAATAATGCCTAAGATTCTTTGTTGTTTTTATCACGTAAGTTACCACCAACCGCTTGATTGATGGTGCATCTTGTGATGGTGTAACACCCGCCCCGAGGGGCATCGGATTGCGCAGCAGAAATTAGCAATTTGGTGTTACTACATAGCATCTATCACCACGATAATAGAAAACGACTCAAATAAGACGTTTACCAAACATGTGTTCCAAAATTATTCAGAGTTAAAAGAGCGTTTAGGTCCCACAGAATCGTAACCACCGTCTATTACAAACCATGAAAAACATATTGTTTTCAAATAAAAGACATTGTTTTAAACACCACATGAGATATTGTTTTTGAAAGACCGGAACACACAAGAAGTCTTTCCATAAAATCCATCACCACACGCACGACACCTCCACACCATCATTGCCTTCAGCCTTGGTTACCTGGGATAAAACATGTTTAAAACGTCAACAACAAAGTTGAGTGAAATTCATAGAGTTTAAATTAATCAATAAGTAAAAACCTTTGAACACATTATTAGTTCTCGGGAAAACAAAGCAACAAATGCAATGTATAGCCACTTCTTTTCTTTCACGCAATAAGCTCATGACTCTGAACGTTAACCAAACATATGGTATTTCATATGCTAAAAGGTGCCCCAAACAAGGTATTATTGTCATATACCTACTAATTTCTAATAACAAAATGTCCGTTTGACAGGGTGGTCACAAGGATTCAAACCCCGGACAGGGTTGTCAAACCCAATAGATCTATTTAATGCATTAGCGTTTACCTCACAACAAGGCAATTAACGGTTCATGAAATAAGGGACTTCGACAATAGCAACTTATGCGGAAACAATCTCATAATCGGGTCCAGCATACCATAAAATCATATGTGTTCGATTTATAAAACAAACATGTATCCCCCTCGCGGGTTTAAAAACATTTAAAAGAATTTAATGTGAGGCTATGAACTCACCTTAAGCAAATGATCCAATTCAATCAATCAATCAACAAGCGCAATAAACTTCACGTCTCGACCGCGACCTATATAGTACATATATAGCGGCACGTGACTAAAAGTATAACATATCATATATTGCATACTTGCATACATATATATATCACTATTACGTATACACAGTCATATACTAGAATCTTCAAGTGCGACGCAAAACATTTCGCTTTGACTTACTTAATAATATCACAACGTTTTCAATAAAGTTTCTATTTTTAGAAAGCTTACCGAAAGTAAAGATAATCATACCCAAACTTATCATTTCACCTTAGTTTAACTAACATTACGAATCATTTGCTTGTTATAAACTATATTCAAAAGTATAGGCAAGTTTGACTTTAAAAGTCAAACTACGTAGTTGACTTTTTACCCAAAAATAACTCAAACTTGACTCGGCCGTAAAATCTTCGTTTTTAGGAGTTACAAAGCCTACCTCATATCAAAACGGACCTTAGAACATCCTTTATTATATTTAAAATCTTAATTTAGATTTCAAAATTTTCTCGACATGCTACGGTGAAGTCAAACTTTCTGGTCAACAAAAGTCAACACAAAGTCACATCAAAACTTGTTTTTACCAAAATTCAACCATTCTAACATGTTTAACTAGCCTAAAACATGTACTAAAACCATCAAACATATGTTCACACTTGAAATACTTTCAAACCCATTTTGCACTTGAATCAACTAGCTATAGTTACATACATGTAATAACAAGACTTGACTTCGCTTCCCCCTTGTTGTTTAGAATCGGACGAACCACAAAGACCAACCAAACAACCTTTTCAATTCAAACCACTTCAAAATAACACTAATCTAACAACTAGAAACACTTTCTTATACACCAAATCAATAGAAATTAACGAAAAACCCAACTTCTTAAATACTCATTGCATGTGAAGTTTCTTTAGTTGGATTTGTAGAGGATTAAACAAGGATTAATATGGTATAATCATATTTAAATGCATGTAAGTAATAAATTTGATATGGCAATGTTTGTGTGTGTGTTACTTCGAACGGACAAGGGGAGGGAGACAAGAGAAGTGAAAAATTTGTAAAAGAATTATAAGTGATATGTATGTCCTATTTATAGAATACAAGTTTGATCAATTGGCAATTTTAACCCCTCCTTTCATAAGTCCTTGCAAGTTTAATACAAATTGGTTATATTTCCGTTACTTAGTCGACCAAACACGGGTAACATCATATTTGTAAATATTGTAAATCCGTCCCACTAAATATAGTTTAAAACCTTTAATAAAACGTTAAACCTCGTAAATCACGACCTAAACTCGGGGAAACGACGAAAAATACAAAATTAACATATTTACGCTCTCGAAGCAATAAAATATATTATTCTGACTTTCTTAAATGCTAAAAACAAATAGAAACTAAATCACGGAATGAAATTCACCAATAAATGGAAATTCTAATCAAAACACATAAAGCAATAACGACTATAACTATTTACGTAATTAAAAATAACTATCTTAGCTAAGGATAGACGTTGACCTGAAACTCGGGTTGTTACATTCTCACCACCTTTAGGGAGTGACGTCCCGGCACTCAGCTCGTCTCATCCACTCTCATCCTTTGTCCTTACTTGTAAAGAGATGAGGGTACTTCTTCTTAATCTGATCCTCACGTTCCCAAGTAAACTCTGGACCTCTTTGCGAATTCCAACAAACTTTAACTATAGGTATCCGACTCTGCTTAAGTCGCTTAACCTCTTTATCAACAATCTCTACTGGTTCCTCAATCATATGCAACTTATCATCAAGTTGAATTTCTTCCATCGGAACTACAACATCACCTTCCGCTAAACACTTCTTAAGATTCGAAACATGAAAAGTACTATGAATTCCCTTCAATTCTTCAGGCAACTCCAACGTATAAGCTACAGGACCCACTCTAGCTACAATCTTAAATGGCCCAATGTAACGTGGACTTAACTTCCCGCGCTTTCCGAAACGCACAGCGCCCTTCCATGGCGATACCTTGAGCAATACCATATCACCAACTTCAAATTCCAATGGCTTAAGTCTTCTATCCGCATAACTCTTCTGGCGACTACGAGCAGTTAACAAACGATTCTTAATCTGGACAATCTTCTCAGTCGTATCGCGGATCAACTCTGGACCGGTGAGTTGGCTGTCCCCAACCTCACTCCAACATACAGGTGATCTACACTTTCTTTCGTACAAAGCTTCATATGGTGCAGCCTTAATACTTGCGTGATAACTATTGTTATATGATAACTCAACCAATGGCAAATGGCGATACCAACTATTTCCAAAGTCAATCACACAGACATGCAACATATATTCCAGCATTTGTATTGTCCTTTCACTTTGACCATCCGTTTGAGGGCGGTAAGCGATACTCATAATCCAAATATTCACCACGCTTCGGAAGCGATCCCTCTAAAAATTGACGTAAAATGGCTATCTTCTATCCGATAATGATCGAAACAGTACACCAATGGCATTCACATTATTTCCCTTCAAGTTCATCACCACCTCCCCCCCCCCCCCGCCCCCGGCCCCGCGACCCCACAGCCCCCCCCCCGGGGGGGGTGGGGGCCCCCCCGCACAAGCGTGAGTTTTCTCAATACTATCCGTTTTCTTCATAGGCAGGAAATGAGCTGATTTGGTCAGTCGGTCGACAATAACCCAAATCGTGTCATACCCACATGGCGTTCTCGGCAGTCCGCTCACAAAATCCATAGTAATTCTTTCCCACTTCCAAACAGGAATCTCAGGTTGTTGCAGCAACCCAGACGGTTTCTGATGCTCGGCCTTAACTTTCGCACAAGTCAAACACTTACTAACATACGTGGCAATATCCGCTTTCATATTCGGCCACCAATACAACAACTTCAAATCTTGATACATCTTATCCGATCCCGGATGGATAGAATACTTGGACTTATGCGACTCATGCATAACCAAATCTCTCAATCCACCGAATCGCGGCAACCAAACACGATTCCCAAAACAACGTGTTCCATCAGGGCGAAATTCAAATATCGGCTTAATCAATCTCCCCAAATTTTTTGCTTTTACATTCTTTCCTTTCATTGCTTCTTCCTGAGCTCCACGAATCTGCTTTGGTAAATCATTGTGAACAGTCATCATCAAAGCTCGAACATGTCACAATCGTAATCACTTAACAACTCAATCCACCTTCGTTGTCTCAAGTTCAACTCTTTCTGATTCAGAATATATCGTAGGCTCTTGTAATCGATGAAAACCACACAGTTCATCCCATACAAATAATGTCTCCATAATCTAAGAGCGAAAACAATGGCTCCTAACTCCAAATCGTGAGTAGTGTAATTTTCTTCATGGACCTTCAATTGTCTAGAAGCATATGCTATCACTTTCTCTCTTTGCATCAACACGGCTCCATAACCTTTAAGAGACGCGTCACAATACACCATGAAATCTTCCGTTCCTTCGGGCAAAGCTAAGATCGGTGCACTATATAACTTTTGCTTCAATGTTTGAAAAGCTTCTTCTTCTTTTCCCCACTTGTATTTCTTATTTTTCTGAGTCAACTTAGTCAGTGGCTTAGAAATCAAAGAAAACCCTTCAATAAACCTCTAATAATACCCAGCTAATCCAAGAAATTGCCTCACCTCCGTTGGCATCGTCGGTGCAGCCCAACTCTTAATGGCTTCGATCTTGGCAGGATCAACATGAACACCACTACGATCAATCACATGACCTTGAAATTGTACCGAATCTAGCCAAAAATCACACTTCAAAAACTTGGCGTACAATCTCTCTTTCTTCAGCAGCTCTAAAATAGTCTTCAAATGCTTTCCATGTTCTTCTTCGTCCTTGGAATAAATCAAAATATCATCAATGAACACTATAACGAACTTATCAAGATATGGCTTGCATACTCGGTTCATCAAGTCCATAAACACAGCAGGCGCATTAGTCAATCCAAACGGCATTACTTGGAACTCAAAGTGACCATACCGAGTTCTAAATGCAGTAATCAGAATGTCTTCCTCTTTAATGCGTAACTGGTGATATCCTGATCGCAGATCGATCTTAGAATACATGCTAGAACCTTGCAACTGATCAAATAAATCATCAATTCTCGGAAGAGGATAACGATTCTTGACAGTCAACTTGTTCAACTCGCGATAATCTATACACATCCTGAAAGATCCATCTTTCTTTTTCACAAACAACACCGGTGCTCCCCACGGTGATGAACTCGGACGAATAAATCCTTTCTCCAACAGCTCTTGTAATTGTACCGACAACTCTTTCATCTTAGACGGTGCCAATCTATATGGTGCACGCGCAACAGGTGCGGCCCCCGGTACTAGATCAATTTGAAACTCTACTTGCCTCGGTGGTGGTAGTCCTGGCAGCTCCTCAGGAAACACCTCAGGAAAGTCACGAATTACAGGTACGTCTTCCATTCGTTTCTCCTTTGATTTCTTCTTCATAACGTGTGCCAAAAACGAATGACAACCTTGCTCGACATACTTACGGGCCTTGATACATGAAATAATCTTCAATCGAGATCCACCTTTATCACCTTCAACTATCAACGTTTTATTCCCATACGGTATACGAACAACTTTCTCACCACAGATGTTAACGACATCGTGCTTGACAAGCCAATCCATACCGATGATGGCGTCAAACGTACCAAGCTCAATCAGCATAAGATCGATTTTAAAAATATGGTTCACTAAACTCAAAGTGAAACCTTTCAAAACAGTGTTCGTACTAACTATCCTTTTGTCAGCTAACTCTACTTCATAATTATCCTTTATTTTTATCGTTTTGATATCGAGCAATGAACTAAATCTAGTGTTCACAAAACTTCTATCGAAACCCGAATCAAATAAAACAGAAGCATAGCGGTTATTTAGCAGAAACATACCAGTAACCACATTCGGACCCTTCAGCTCAGCGTCCTTAATAGCATAAGCTCGACCACGAACTTCTCTAACTTCTTCTTGCTTCACCTTCTTTGGACATCGGTTCCTAGTATGACCCTGCTCACCACAATCATAGCAAGTCCAAATAGGTTAAGCGTTAGCGCCCGTAGCAACACTCTTCTCCCTACAATACCTTGCCTTATGTCCAACCTTTCCACACTTGTGACATTTGATCATACACTGACCAACATGGCGAGTAAAACAACGTTCACACAAAGGAAGCTTTCCATCAATAGGAGCGGTAACCATGGCTCGCGCATTTCCTTGCTTTTGGTTATTCTGCAAAGTCTGACGAGAGTTATCCTTTTGATTGCCCTTACCACTACTATTTCCACCTTGAAGGTTTTCCCACTTTCGCTTCTTACCTTCTAAAATTCTTTCATTTCTAGCTTGCGACTTCTGCTCCATCAACTTATGAGCCATACGTACTGCTTCGTTCAAATCAGCAGGCTTAGACGATGTCACTTCACCCTTGATGTTATCCGTTAAACCTCGAATATAAGCATCAACCTTCACTCTTTCTGGCTCTACCATTCTTGGACACATCAATGCAAGCTCATTGAACCTCTGAGTATAAGCAACAATGTCATACTCCTTAATCTTCAAGTTCTACAACTCGTGCTCCATACGTTGTATCTCTTCTATCGGATAAAACTCAGCAGTCATCAGTTGCTTCATCTTAGTCCAAGGCATTTGGTTCACAGTCTCCAAACCCATAGTTGCAACTTTAGTTTTCCACCAAGTCAAAGCTGGTCCTTCCAATGTAGCAGCAGCAAACTTTACCTTCTTACCCTCGGCACATTCACTGATCTCGAAAACACTCTCAGTTTTCTCGAACCACCTTCGCAATTCGACAGCTCCTTCAACTCCACGAAAGGCAGCAGGATTGCACTTCATAAACCCAGCAAAAGTGCACTCACGAACAGCAGGTGCAGTGTCTCGACCCCTAACTGGCCCAGATCCACTAGCATCGTTCCTAACATTCGCTTACCTTACCCTCTCAGCAGCAATAGCGGCATCAGCACTTTCCTTAATCATTTGACGAATAGCAGCTTGTGTCATAGGTACAGACTTTGGAGGCATGATTCTATCACGTCATACAGAAAACAATCTGGTAAGCATTCATAACATGATACTCTCATAACATGATATAATGACAAATCAACCACAACAATAGCCACATAACATCAAGTAGTAATCAAAATATAGTCATTTATTTTTCATCACAAAGAGTTAATACATAGTTGCATTCTTTCATGAAATGATACAAATCGTTACAACCAATAGCACTAGTTCTACCAACTGAGGACTCGGTTTAGTGATTACACAACAAAATATACTACAATTGAGACTAAACTACTACATATCAGGAGGAGATCCTCGCGGCTCAGACAAAGGACTCTTCTCATCTTTAATCGGAACATCAATAGCTTCATTCGGTCTTTCTTCAAACACAAATCCCCTACGAATCATCTCTTGATAAAACTCATGAGCTCGAACTCTAGTCTAATAGAAATCTCTCTCAACTCGTTCATTCTGCATACGAAGGAATGTGTTGCTCAACCTTGCTTCTTTGAGTTCCTTCTTTAGTTTCTTACACTCAGCTTTTTCTTTAATATTTTCGAGCTTCTCAACCAACCTTTCCATTGCTGCAGTTCCTTGTTCCATACTAGAACGCACTTCATTACCCAAATCCAAAATTAACTTACCATAAAACCTATCCTTTGCCTCTCCTTTCTTCTCGACCAATGCATGCACCATCTCGCGACCACACAATCGTCTCGAAAAATTGACCATTCGACCAAAAAGAGAGTCAATATCTCGTCTCATGAAGCCAGGTAGCAATCTATCACCATCCTCTCGAGGAATAGCGGCAGTAGACGATTCATCTACCTCATAGACACTAACAAGAACAAACTTATCCTCATGCTAAATTGGATTCTCAATCTCAATCTCATTATTAGGTTCAGACTCAGAAGCACGTGGCGGAGGATTAAGAGGATCCACCTCTTTGTAAGGATATGTCAACTCTAGCTCATTCTCATCTTCCTGAATGTCAATCTCCATATCATCTTTATCTTCTTGAGGATCTTCTTCTTCCTCAAATTCATCTTCTTCTAGGTCTTCGTCTTCATCTTCTAAGACATGTTCGGGAACAACAGGAGCATCATCATGTTGATTCAGCTCAACAACGGGTACATCATGATCATGATCGGGAGGAATCACATTCACCATGATAATATATAAAATATCATATAATACTTACTTAATAGCGTATCACTTCTTATTATTATCATTCAATAGCATTCTGATAATCATACTATCATTAAAATAACGGTTCGCATCAAAGTGCAACAACAAAATTTTACAATTCGCGACCTTCTCGATTTGCATATATCTTAATTATATTTCAAACATATATAATAGTAGTTATCATATAATCACATGACATTTCATGCATACAACACATGCACAAATGCACCCATACCTAATACTTTATGCATCCAACACATGCATAAATATCCCTACTTAACCAATCACACATATAATACACACATAAATATACTTACACGTAACAATTAATAAATGTACCTTACATGTAACCAATGGCAACGAGGAGTATCGGCGTGCGTGTAGAAGCGTCATAGTTTAGGTTTTTCAAAAGACTAGACCTAGTTCCTTACAATCTTAGACATTTGACATTACTTTGATATCAAAAAATGACTACAATCCAAGTTTTGAAAACAACCTAGTTCTCTACAACCGAAGCTCTTGATACCAATCTGCAACCCCTGCCAACAGGGGCATCGGATTGCGCAGCAGAAATTAGCAATTTGGTGTTACTACATAGCATCCGTCACCGCAATAATATAAAATGACTCAAATAAGACGTTTACTAAACATGTGTTCCAAAATTATTCAGAGTTAAAAGAGCGTTTTGGTCTCACAGAATCGTATGGGTTCTTTGGGAAGTAAATGGTAGTCCTCACACTCCATCTTACCTAATTGCATTGCTAGCAAAGAATCATTAAACCTTTGATTTTCTACGAGACCCTCGATTAACTCCTTATTTATTTTATACTTGAGGTAATGGCTAACGGGTTGTGGCACATAAGGCTCTATTATTTTTCTTTCTTCTCCTAAAGGTTCTTTGTTCGTAATCCTAAATGGTTCCTCAATACTACATTTTCCATGTTCGGTAATGTTTTTATAAATAACATCATTGTTTTCTTTAACTTTTTCACTTTCAATCCTATAGAGGGAGATGGCATTGACATTCTTAGTTATAGGATTCCTAGTTTCTTCTCTAACTAGCACATTTTCTGGCGTTGTGCTCGATGTTAGTTCTTTTAAGAGTCTAAACATTTCAGCCAATCTTCCATTAATCTCATCTCTTTGCTTAAAGATGGCTTTCTCGAACCTTTCTATTCTTTTCGCGTATGAAGCCATGTATTCTTGCATGCGGGCTTCAAAACTAGGCTCGAGTTCCCTTAGTTGTGGCTCTGGGTAGATTCGTTGGAATGAGAAAGGAGTTTTCTGTGATGGTTGATTAAGGTTTTGTGATTGAGGAACAGAGGAAACCATATTGGCGTAACACCCGCCCCGAGGGGCATCAGATTGCGCAGCAGAAATTAGCAATTTGGTGTTACTACATAGCATCCGTAACCACGATAATAGAAAATGACTCAAATAAGACGTTTACCAAACATGTGTTCCAAAATTATTTAGAGTTAAAAGAGCGTTTAGGTCCTACAAAATCGTAACCATCGTCTATTACAAACCATGAAAAACATATTGTTTTCAAATAAAAGACATTGTTTTAAACACCACATGAGATATTATTTTTGAAAGACCAGAACACACAAGAAGTCTTTCCATAAAATCCATCACCACATGCACAACACCTCCACGCCATCGTTGCCTTCAGCCTTGGTTACCTGGGATAAAACATGTTTAAAACGTCAACAACAAAGTTGAGTGAAATTCATAGAGTTTAAATTAATCAATAAGTAAAAACCTTTGAACACATTATTAGTTCTCAGTAAAACAAAGCAACAAATGCAATGTATAGCCACTACTTTTCTTTCACGCAATAAGCTCATGACTCAGAACGTTAACCAAACATATGGTATTTCATATGCTAAAAGGTGCCCCAAACAAGGTATTATTGTCATATACCTACTAATTTCTAATAACAAAATGTCTGTTTGAAAGTGTGGTCACAAGGATTCAAACCCCGGACAGGGTTGTCAAACCCAATAGATCTATTTAATGCATTAGCGTTTACCTCACAACAAGGCAATTAACTGTAACACCCCCAAATTGGGTCGCAGCGGAATAATGATCCGGGGCGTGTTACTTCTCAGATCAATAACACAATATATATATATAGAACGACCAAAAAGTCGTTTGAAAATGATACATTGGATTTAACAAAGTAATTGTTACATAAGCCCGAAGCTTAACTTGTTCACTTGATCAAAATACAAAGATTTTCAGCCCATAACAAATAACAAAATGAAATGCGACAAAATCTTTAATGCATGACATCCAAATTCAAAACCACCAATGTATCCCTTGTACCTCTTGCTTACTGATCCCCTGAAAAACATTGCTTTAAAACGTCAACAATAATGTTGGTGAATTCATAGGTTTGATAAATCATATATTGTAGGACCACAAGATCTCCCAAGTGTATGATAATGCAACAAATGCAGACATCATATAAATGTAATTACGTTGCTCTAAGCTCATGACACTGAAGCTTGACGTGTATGGATGCCAAATTAATGGCCTACATTGCCCGTGGTGATGTTTAAAGTTTCCATTTCTCAGAAAAGCTTGCTAGTAAAGTAAAGCGATAAAATCACCCAAACTTATCATTTCACCTTAGTTTAACTAACATTACGAATCCTTTGCTTGTTACAAACTATATTCAAAAGTATACGCAAGTTTGACTTTTAAAAGTCAAACTTTGTAGTATTGACTTTCTACTCCAAATAATACTACACTTCCAACTCGGCCTAAAATCTTCTTAGTTTTAAGAGATCTACAAGGCCCACCTTATATCAAAACTGTAACACCCCCAAAAATGTGTGTCGCAGCGAAAGTATGTCCGGGGGAGTTACTTCATAATACACAGCGCTAGATACAAGAGAACGACCTCTAAATGTGTCGTTTGAAAAATAATCTCGTTGATTTCCTTGAAATTGATATAACATTTGTCCCATAATTGCATCACCATGAAAAACTCTGAATGTATAACTCCAATTCACTTCTAGTAAGCACAAGTATCTATATCACCTGATAAAAAACATGCTTAAAACCGGTCAACATAAAGTCTGCGTGATTTCATAGGTTGAGTTTTAAATACTGAATGATAAGTTTTCAAAACTTATGTATTTATGTCCACTGTGTCATCACAGTACCAAGTAAAAAATCCCAAAGATTTATCAAGAAGCACGACACACACTTTACTGTCACCAAAGCGTTACCAATCTTATCCCTAAGCTTTATAAAGAATGCATGAATCAAATTTAATGTCACCAAAAGTACCAATCTTTATCCAAAGATTTATAAAGAAATGCATGACCCAATTACTGTCACAACAAGTACCAACATCCCAAAGATTACATAAACAATTGCATGCACAAACACTTAATGTCACCAAAAATATTTCAAGTATTATTGCCACGTTATTCAGGCACAGTAAATACCATGTGATTATAGAAACAATGATTACAATTACTCAAAGTTTTTCCAACAAAACCGATCTCAACTAATATAACATTAAGAATTTCATATGTAAGTACATTCAGTGGCGGCCCTGTACGGCCCAACCAATCATAATCCCGACATCAGTTATTCACAAACGTTGCGTTTTCACCAGAGTATAGCTGAATCACACCGAACAACGATTGCGCGTCGAATCCACGAATGAAATCTATTTTAGCAAACATTATCCCTGCGTGGACAACATGACTATAACGTTTCGGTTGCCCAGTGATAAGCTAACACCCGAATCGTGGATTCCACCCGAATAGATCTATTTCATAACATTCGTGCGCAGTCACCCTCCAAGTGATTTACAGTTCATGAAGTGTGACGTAACTATATATACCCATCCAAGTTGTCCCTTCTAAGAACACTTCGGAGCTTTATTTAAAGAATGTGTACTTTCCCGTACCCGTGTCCCATCCAAAGAACACCCGTGCTAGTAAGTATTTTTACATCCGTTCAATTCGCTTTAAGCAATCCATAATCATTCAAAAGTAAACGTATGCATCGTGAACCAAAAATGAAGTCTTAAGTAATGTACACATATCGAGCTCATGTCAAAGTAAGTACTTGTACTACCAATCGTAAACATCATGTAAATGCATTACTGTAAACAAGCATGTCTCACCGCCAAAAATATATACAAAACATGTAAAACGTAGGGCTATAAACTCACATTGATGATGTAGAACGATTGACAGATAGGCGTCTAATATGCACAACACGAACGGAAGACGAAGCAGCTCGATCAAGAAGTTGGCTAAGTCCCACTAGCCTAGGATAATGTATTTGGGTTTCCCGATGAATGGTCACAGAATCAACAGCTACACGTTATAAAGAGATTTAGATTATCCAAGTTTGTTAGTAGTTTTTGGTGTTTGGTTAAATAAATAAATTGAAAAGTGAACGCAAAGTATGTAATATATTCTGTATATATTACATATGATAAATAAACCCTTATATATCTCATACCGTGAATTATATAACAAAGACAAACAATCCAAAGATTAATGTGATGTAACACCCCCAAATTGGGTCGCATCGGAATAAGGGTCTGAGGCATGTTACTTCTCAGATCAATAACACAAGATGTATATAGAACGACCAAAAAGTCATTTAAAACTGATACATTGGATTTTAACAAAGTATTTGTTACATAAGCCGAAGCTTCACTTGTCCACTTGTTCAAAGTACAAAGATTTCTAGCCCATACAGTTATACAAAATGTATTGCGACAAAATCTTTAATGCATGAAATCCAATCTAAAACCACCATTATCCCGTGTACTGGTGTCCCTTTGCTTATTGATCCCCTGAAAAACATTGCTTTAAAACGTCAACAATAATGTTGGTGAATTCATAGGTTTGATAAATCATATATTGTAGGACCACAAGATTTCCCAAGTGTATGATAATGCAACAGATGCAGACATCATATAAATGTAATTACCGTTTGCCTAATCTCATGACCACGAAGCATGACGTTATGAATACCCAAATTAATGGCCTACATTCCCGTGGTGATGTACTAGACCCGCAACATCCTATAATTCGACATGGTACATACGTTCGTATTGTTCAGTGATAGCTTAATCACCCGAAACGGGGATGTCAATCCCAATAGATCTATTAATAACATTCGCGCTCACAATCCCGCAATTGACAGTTCATGATAATGGGCTCAGATATGGGTTATCGCTACTTAGGCAACACGGTAATCAAAACCAGAATCTTAAACTCACTGTGTGTCCAAATGGTAAAGCATTGCATGTTTTTACAACAAAAACGTAATAAAACAAAAAAACATGTAAAACGTGGGGCTATGAACTCACCTTGAGTGAGTAATGCCAAGTATATCACAAATAACGCGCCACGCGAATTGATCAAATGCAACCTAATTAAATTAAGGTCGTATAAGTACTAATCACATTAAGTACTCCTACCATGCATAAGTCTATATAGCTAATCACCATCTAAATGTTTAAGTGAAAACATGTTTATAAAATTAAAATGTTTATAAACATACTTTTGGTAAAATCGTCATAACTTTCACGTTTCTAATCCGTTTCTTGCGTTTCTTATGCCCATCTTTTCGTATTAAGACGAGTTATCATAATTTGACATTTTCCGTATTTTGACCCTCTGGTGAACAGTAACTTTTACTGTTCACATCAGACGTAAGTTTTATTTAAATCGTATTTGTTGTCGTAAAACCCGTAAATGTCGTATTTTATTCGTTATAGCTCCGTTTTTAACGATTCTTTCGAGCACGTTCTCGTAATTGAAAGTTCTATATATTTATGAGGTTTACAAAAATATAACTTTCTGTCATGAATAGTAACTTTTATAAAAATAGTTTTATAAAAGTATTAATTGTCGTAAACTTGCGAAATTCATAACTCGTTCGTTATTAATTGAAAAATTACGATTCTTGTCATTTTGGAATCCTAAAAATATGTATAATTTGTTAAAAATATCAACACTTGCTGTTTATAATTTTTATAAAAATTTATTTACGACTCCGTTTATTAACGTATAACTTGTTTTTACCGTAACTTTTTCGTTATTAATCCGTTTGACAAGTTTCTTACCTTTTTGGAATCGTCGTGAAATGTATTATCTTATAAAAACATAAAATAAGTATGTCTTATACACGATTTTGGACAGAATGTGTGAATATCTTTCATAAGTCCAAAATCAAGCCTTGTTTCCTTATTTGCACTTTATAACTTTTACCACTAGTCTTATATTTCATATATGTCATATATGATACATATAATAAAAGTCCATTTGTCCATCCAAGTCCTCATATGTCCAAATTTTATAAGTCCATCAATATACTTACAAACCATAACTTTAATATTTACCATAAATTACTAGTTTTTCATATGACTATTTTTATACAATAACCATTAGCATACAAGTCTTCCCATCATGTTATAACTTTATTTTAATGATCATATAACATCAATATAAGTCCATATTTAACCTCAACATGTCATTTGTATTTCTTTAACTTGAAACATATTAATAAACCATTAAAAGCCCTAATTAACCCATGATCATGTTTACACCAAAACAACATGATACAATATTTTATCATCATTTTTAACATGATATATGTAATAACACAACATATATAAAAGTAATCCATATGATCATTTCAAGTAAAAACCTCATTTTCATGATAAAATCCTAAATGGTGATTTAAGCTAACATAGAATAACCATATGCATAAAAATGAAAATTATAAGAACATAGAGGGTTCTAGTAGACCTTATGATGTATGATGATGATGATAATCAAGTGCTAAACCCTTGTTTAGCCACAAAATCCAAGCTTGCACAAAGAAACCCTAGCTTTCCTTAATAAAAACCCTAGCTTTCTTTCACTTGATTAATACTTGGAAATGCTTAGCCAATGCTTGGAAATACCTTAGAATGTCTTATAATGGATGTGTATAGAAGGGTATAGGTTGAATAAAATTTTGTATGGATTTGCTTGGGTGCTTTATTTGAGCCGTGAGCTCTAGGGGACCAAAAGAGGGTTTTTGTGAAAATTTTGTCAAGGTCTTTGGTCAAAGAAACAAGAAATGACTAGGTTTTAATGGCAAGAGTTGTACATTTGACCAAAGTGTAAGATTTCTTTCA